>JAWWLV010000179.1:53925938-53942320 GCA_035041135.1 Platyrinchus mystaceus
GTTCGCGAAGACTGGTCACTTACTTACATATTTAGAAAACAGTAATATATGATCTATTTGCTTCAAAGGTTTGAAAACTACAGAAGCAGAACCAGAAAATTAACTCCAGAATATACATTTAATTTTTTTTAGAATTTTGTATTTCTTGCTTAAATGTAAGTTCTGCATTATCAAATACTCTATTAATATTAAATAGAGCCTATAAAACCCTAGTTACTTTTATACTTTTCAAAGGCAGGTACTACTTTTCTACTTCAACATCTTACCTTCTCTTTGTCTCATTCTAAACCCTTTGTCATGCAGCCAGAGGAGGTGTGGGAAGACACCAAGGCTCTCTCTCTGCTTCAGGTTTGGCTTAGGTAGTTCAGCATTTAAGAATCTCTAGCTATAATGCACAAACATCACTGTGAGGAGATACCAGAATCTAGAGCTTTTTTTTTCAGAGGGCCAGGTTGAAAAACCTGAGCTCTGTTGTCTGTTCTTGTTTTGTTCTCAGCTTTGTATTCCGTTCTACAAGGATCACAGATGAACAGCACAGCTAAAAAGTAAACCAAATCTGCCCAGGTTCTGTAACAAGGCAGCACTCTCCAGGATGAGCAAAAATGTGGCTACAAACTTCTTCAAGCTCAGAAGAGAATCGAACAGAGATCTTCTAGCCCCTGGACAAGCACTAGACAGTATGGAAGAGAACCTTCTGTCCAGGTTTTTGGATTAATTTGTTTCCCTATGTGTTTCACCTTCTCTTCATGCATCATTTACAACAGTGACTGAGATGCAGATCCACTCCATCTGTGAGCACCACACATTTACAGGAGATAGATGCTGAGTAACAGACCAAATTGGAAGGCAGCATCTCAGCACATGCAGAACCAGACCTCAGGCAAGCTGAGAATCTGCTGACTTTGGCTGCTAGGCAGAGCTGTTGCTTTCTCAGATACTGGATCTTAAATTACATGCTAGATGTCTATATTCTGCTGTCAAGTGAAACTTCTAAGTGCCTCTGGGAACTTTGGAAAAACAAATATATTTATATTGATACATCTTGCTTGGAACTGATTTGCATAAGATGGTATTAGATCCCCTTTTTGCTGTCATTACTATCACTTTCTATCTTGTGCAGCTAGTAACTTTTTCTTGGTTAGCTCTATTCTTACAAGCTACTTGGAAATACAAACAGGATACTTTACATTATTTTTATGGAAGTCTGAAGGCTGTTTGGTTCTGTGGGAATTTGAAATTATAAACTACCTACACAAGGCAGTGCCAGAGATAACCAAACTGTGAAAGATTGAAAATCTGGACCTATCACAAACCATTCAATGGAAATAGCCTGTAAACGAGGGCCTAAGACATGACTACTTATTTTCTTACAATGTGCTTGTTATTCTAAAAATACTTTAAACGTGATAAAGTAATGCGGTTTTTTTCAGCATTTGTGGAAATGAATGTGTATTTTCTAACTCTTGCTTAGTTCCTGAACTCTTCGGCAGCCTTTTTTCAACACATTTTTTCTTATTTATATTCATGACTTGCTACTGTGGTACTATCTAAGAAGTGTTAAGAAGGTGAAAACTTTCACACTACAACTATGTCAGTTGTTACAGAACCAGCAGGTTTGCAAATCCAGTCTCAAGTAGCCACAGGGAAGCTGGATGGTTCAGCATGTTGCAGAATGTGGGGTCTTGACTGTCTTCGCTCCTAACCAGTACTCCTGTATTCTGTGACTAAGGTAAATACAATTTATGTTACAGTTCTAGTAACCCATCATTAAAAAATGTCATAAGAGTATGGACTTTCTTTATAAATGGTTGTTAAAGTCTCTCAATCTACTGAGATGACCAATTTGCTGATTTTAAAACATACTTTATAAATACTTTTAAGAAATAGGATTTTTTTCCTAGGGTGCTTAAAATACCAACATTTTAAATTACTTTTGCCAGTTTTAAACAAAGTCTTGCTTCAAAAGACATTCTGAAAGTTTAAAGTAAAATAAAAGTATTTCTTACTTTCACAGAGTTAACACCTCTCAAATTATTTAACTGCAACCTTATCCAAAATATTAAACTTGAACATGTTATTTTTTATGCAAGGGTAGATTATTTAGTTTAAAATGCTTAACTAAAGCTCTATATACTACATTACTACACAACTTTCTCACTCTTCTGGAGTTACAGTCGGTCCCTTTGAAGTTTTGCTTCAAGGAGAAAACAAGAATGTTGAAACACTGCTGTGAGGCATGAGGTGGACTGATCTAATGCACCAATATCCTTAAAATATACCAAAAAATAAAGTTCATTCACAATCCAAAGCTTTTATTAGATGATGAATCAAACATACCAAATAGTTCTCATCTTGAAAGGCATAGTGCAACGTAGTAATCCACTGACAATCTCCATTCACCAAGACATTTCTCTCCTCTCGGAAGCAAGCTGTCTAAAGGAAGAGAGGGGGGAAAAAGCCATTGTCAACATCAACAAGTAGTTTTCACAGGATGAATATATATGGATGTTTTATGGGATTATTTCAAATTACTGAACAGAGGTCTCTATTCATTAGAATTCAGTCTGCACAAGTGACAAGCCAAGGAATCTCTGCAGGCTTTAGTCAGGCATTCAGTCACTCTAATCCTGACTGCGAGTTTTTTTAAAAAAAAAAACAACAAACCAAACCCAAAAAACTCCACACCAACACACAACAACCCTGCAAACACCACAAACCCACCAAAAAGCCCAATTCAAGTCAACACTGAATCTTTGTTTCATAAAGTATTTCTGAAAGTCAGAAAATGATAACTTGTCACTGCCATCTGTAGCAGAAAGATAATGGCTCTAGGAAAGTAAGTCTGGTTCTTCTGATAAAGACCTTTATGAAAACAGTTTCATGTATACTTTTATTATGTTACAGTCCCAGTTCCAGACAATGCTAACACACTATAGGAAATACGCAGATTTTAGTATTACTGTCTTATCTTTGTCCAGTATAATACATTTTCATTTTCAATAATCTTTCCTCTACTTCAAACAGCACACTGCAACACTTCAGAGAAGCAAGCTCTGTGTAACAGGTTTTCTCAGCATCTTTACATAAAACGAACTTTCATAAACTTCAAGCGAGTCCTCCTTAATAAAAATATATTAATGTTTTTATTGGATCAGAACCATCAAGACACAGACCTTGGGACTCTTCCACTACTCTCAGTTCAAAGAGGCATTATCAGGATATTCAGTAGATTCAAGTGTTAGGGTTCTAGACAAGAACTGACTTTTTTTTTTTTTTGTCACTGCTATTCGTTCAGATGTCTCAGAAAATGTATAATGGAAACATGCCTGGGGAGACCAAGCCTTACCATAAATGATTGCACCTTATAAAGGTATCCTGACTGTTTTTCCCCTCAAAGGAAGCAAAATTCCATTTACATTTCTACTGAAGAAGACCATGCTGTGGTCACATTGTAAAGCTAGTAATCATTGGTGCAAAGAGAAGTAAATTGTAATTAAATGCTAACTGAGTGGTTTAACGGTTTATGAATGCAAGGCCAAAAGTAACGCTCAACAGAAAAGTTTGGCAGCTACAGCAGCTCCAAGTAATCCTATTCCCTTCCCACAGCACCAGAGCACAGCCCTTCTCAGATCTGCTGGCACCACGATGTGAGGAGGATGCCAACACAGAAAGCTAGTTTGTTTATTTTCGAAGACATCAGTTCCTTGATCCAGTTCACTGTGCAACTTCAAATAGTGAGGGAACGTTATGAACACTAAAAACCCAGCAGTGCTGCTGAACATTTTGCATCATGAATTCAGAGTATAAAACTGTCCTTCTCTGCTTACACTAGCTTAAAAGGCCTTGGGACGTGACTTGAAAAAGCATGACAGGCTACCTAATCACCCAGTCAGGACTTATTTGGAACTGTCAACAGTAATACACTAATGACCATGTATTTTGCTGTCAAAACAATAAATACAAATTGTCCTTATCAACACAGATGGCACACCAATTTTGCTTGTAACCCATTTATCAGGTGATGGCAGGTGATATTCACTAATTTTTCCTGTATTTTAGTGGCTTCCAACCATGTGGGGCGCTTTTTTCTTGCAGCTAATATATAAGTAAGCAGTATTTAGATAACTTCTTGCTATGTTTAATAAGTCATACACAACAAATATAAACCAGTAAAACAACATGCTTCTCAGACACCTTACACAGTGGATAATAAAACACCTGAAGTCTGCTTTTCAGTGGAACTGCCCATTTAAGAAGCCACTGTATTCTTGCAGGTTTCATTTTAAAAATAACAAGTTTTACCACATTTGGGAAATTTTAACACCCAGATGTTGTATGAACTTGATGTGCAGGTTATAAAGTCTTGCTTACTCAGAAAAGCCAAATCAAGTGAGCAAACTGAACAGGAAAAGACAGAGGCCAAGCAGAGAAGACAGTTCCTTTATTGCCCTTTGTAGATATGAAAAATGAGCAGAAAAAGAAGTTCTTTTGACCGTTATTTCCTTTAAGTGTGTATTGGGAAAACTATTGCTTATTGTATATTTTTCTTGGTGGCCAAACCTCTTCTACTTCATGCCTATCTGAGAGGGTAAGAGGAGTTAGTTGCATGATTTGAAGACAATTTTTAAATAGCTGTCTTCTCAGGACATCTCTACATGCAAAAGTTGCAGCTCTTTAGGGATTTAATGAAGTCACTTAAAAAATTACTAAAGTAAGCCAGCATAGCTGTA
Organism: Platyrinchus mystaceus; assembly: GCA_035041135.1. Taxonomy (NCBI): domain Eukaryota; kingdom Metazoa; phylum Chordata; class Aves; order Passeriformes; family Tyrannidae; genus Platyrinchus; species Platyrinchus mystaceus. The sequence goes on from JAWWLV010000179.1 coordinate 53,930,669, forward strand.
TTTCCATGAGAGTTTGGGAAATCCCTGCAAACATTTCTTTTTAAAATAATTCTATACTGACCAATGAATTAACACAGCTGAAATCTGCATAGAAAGGGCAGCAAATTTCCCTCATACAGGGAAAGGCTTAATGCAGAACCGCTGATGCAGCACAGCCCAGAGTGTGAAATCTCCTGACAGCTCAAAGGAGAGCCAGGCTGCTGCTGCCTGTAAAGAAGTGCATGGATGGATGGACAGAGTGTGACTAAATCAGGCAAAGGCAGTGATGAAGAGGGGCTTAACAGGAGGGAGGAGATTTTTATCACAGGAAAAGAGCTGGCACTGACTCACTGAAAGGAAGGGAGGCACTAGGAAGGGCAGGCTGGGGGGGGGAGGAGGTGTCAGGAAGGCGAGAGAAGAATGGGACAGGGAAGGGTCAGCAAGCTCGGTCCTCAGCAAAGCAGCTAGTGCTCACCCCTTCACAGAACTCCTGCAAGTACTGATGCACTATATGTACTTTCTCCTCAAATCTATTGCTGTTAACTTATGTAATATTACATTTGCCATAAGCTTTTCCTCTACTGTGCAAGCTCAGGCATCCTAAGAATATCTATCCTACAAAGCTGCTTCCCACTGCGTATTCTTAGTAGGTCTTTTCCTCATCTCATGGAAGTACCCACTCCCATTGACACAATTTGTTGTGACAATGTACATCTCCTTTCACAAAAAAAACCCTTCTTAAACAAATTTACCTTCTTAATGTTTTGTTTTACAATCTGAATCTCTGATTCGAAAACATTTAGTTACAGTTTCACTAGTTATACAAATCCTGTCACAAATTGTAGGATGCAAAGCTCCTTAATGTATGCTTTCTGAATGGAAGAGAAAAAAGACCTTTTCAAAACGTTTTTGTATACAGCTGTGAATGTCACCAATCTCAGCTTTCATGTAGTCTTTAACTTGCCTTTACTGTAAACAAAAATCTGGCCAATAAATTCAGGATAAGAACTAGGGCAGACTGTCTGGTAAACGAATACAGAGTAATGCTGAGAACAACAGATGCCTGGAAGGGACTGTCAGACTTGATTGCATTAAAACAGCTTAAGGAAAAAAAAAGAAAAAAAGAATGAAGCTCCTATGCTCATGAAATAATTCTTCCTAATCTGGAAGAGCTTCAATGTAATCTTCCTAATGTCATTTTAAAAATTCTCTGCGTTAAAAAAACCATATTACTTACCTCTGCCCTTTTAAGCATTTCCCATTTATTTAGAATTTTCATTGCGTAAATGCGCTCTGTGCACTTCATTTTAACAACCGCAACCTGAAATAATAAGATACTTTTATTTAACAGAAGCATGGTCAGAAAAATACAGTTTTCAAACAGCCCAATGTTCACAAATGAACAAAAAAAGTTACTCATGAGTTGTGAGTGATCAATTGACACATCGATAAACCACAGCTTGAGTTTTTCTCCTTCTATATATTCCTCCTACATTAACACTGTGTGCTTGATGCACCATGTGTGGTCAAGTGCTCCTGACGAAGTACACGGGGGATGATACAGGAGGAGCATAAAGCTTTTCATATGAAGATGTGTAGTAGAGCTGCATTGTTTCCCAAGAACAAGCAGGGCTTGTAGCCAGGCCTGCAGCCAATGGGGCAACATTTAAAAGGGCAGCCTGGGAAAACAAGAAAGGCTGCTGTCAATAGAAATACACTACATTTGACTAATTTGTTTTCACATTTCAGGTCTCAGAAACTTGAAAAATATTTGCAAATTAGCATGCTTTTGTGTACTGTATGCAGATACTTTAAAAGAAAAAATAATCATTTATTTATTCACCATTTTGCTTGCAGCATTTTATTCTGCATCCTGTGTACTAGATTTGCTTACACTGATCTATTATGAACAGTAGCTGTGCACATAGCTGTAACAGTGGAAGAAAAAACAGAAGACTACAAAAACTTCAAGGCTTAAGAATGCGAAGACTTTATTTTGATCAACACTTGTATTCTACAGACCAAAAGTAATTCTTCTTGTGGTAAAGCCATCCTTTCCACAAAATTCTTCCAGCTGGCAAAAAAAAAAACCAACACAGGCATCATGACTAAGACAGCAACATTTTCACAGGACTATACAAGGACTGCTTGAATATTTCTACTGCTTGTCAGCTCATCTCTATTTCAGAAGCAGAAAACCAATCAGCTTCCAACAGAGCTCTGAATAGCCGTGTGAAAAGTAACAGGAATGACATCAGCTCGCCTCTTCTGTTGCTTAAAAACCCTTATCTACAAAGGATCCAGGAACTACAGCAGCTTTAAGATGATGCTGACTACAAAAAAAGGCTGGAATAGTGCGTCAAGCAGAGCAACACTATACAAAGTCATAAGTCTTGAGGAGGGAAGAGGGAAATGTAATACCTCCCTGCACCTTAGCAGTAAAGAAGCTCCAGATGAGGGGCAGGGGGATTACTGCTTCTCCAGTAACACAAGAACGGGATATTCACATTTAGGCAGACATCTCACCCTGCAGGTGAATACCTAAAGCCTTCCACCCATCAGTGAGTGAAACTCCACTCACCAGGTCACATAATGGACAACAGCATCTTGTACACACCTGCACAGAGTCATGTGATGGAAATACAGCTCTAAAAACGGTCTCAGAGGTACCCACCGCATGAAAGACACAGGAATCTGGTCCTAAGCACAGCTGGGAAAGGCACTAAGAAGCAGCTTTTGTAAGTGATGTAGAATATCCACAGCTACATTACAACCCCAGTGTCTCGGGGCCTACAAGCACCTCCCACAGACACTGCTCATGCTGCAGGGGAAGGATGAGCAAGACAGGAGTGTTTTCGACCAAACACAGGAGGTTCCTTGGCACACATGAAACCGTTCAACACTGACCTTCAGAAATGGCTTAAAATGTAAACAGCCTTGCTCCTTGCCTCATCACAGCTAAAAGTCATTGTGACAGCCTCTCTCTGTACATTTAATTGGGTCATTACCCTGATCCAGCTGAAGGCACGCTGTAAGTCAAACAGCACATTAAAAGCTTTGGAAAACTGCAAGATGCTGACTACACTTTTCCAACTGTTCCAGGCAGAACATGACAACTCAGGAAAAGCCCCCCCCTCCACAGCAGGGACTGAACAGCACGGAATGTTGTTACCTGCTGCAGAGGAACAAAGGAAGGAACCCTCTGGGGCACATGTAATTTGCAAGTGCAGCTCTGCGAGCCCTGGAGTAGCAACATTCAAGTTTCACTACAGCACAGCACTAGAAATGCTCAGCTATTTAATTACAAATACAGTGCATTAATCCGAGCCCAGACAGGCATCTACTGCACTTCATCTAAGGCCATCACTGTCCGAAAGCACTGCAGGATAGTGCAAGTTTGGAGCGTACCCAATTGGTGAGGAAGGATGGGAGCCTGGAGTGCAGGAGGACAGGCACAGCTAAGGAGCTGTGCAAATGTTAGAACAGAGTAGGAAATGAAACAGGCCTGGAAAAAAAAAAAAAAGAAAAGAAGAAAGGATGCCAAATCCACAGGACCAGTTGCTAACTATATATTAGTGCTATTTATTTTCAACTGAAAGGACTGCTTAAAAAAGACCAATTTAAACTTTCTGGAGGAAGATAATTGTCTTCTGTGGAAGAAAAAGTGGAATTCATAAAAAGAAAGTTGAGTCACATTTGCATATTAAGTGGTTATCAAGTTATGACACCAGTAAACACCCTCTGCTTTAGCTGTAAGGGCAATAGTATTGCAGCTTCTTGTGTCAGCAGAGATATTAACTGAACCATACAGCAAATTAGGTAATTCCCCATGAATTTTATCTCTGAAAAGAAGTCTGAAGGAAGATACCTCACAGAAGTGACAGAATTTCTGCCTGACTAGGTATGACTCCTCAACCAATTCCAAATCGTTAGGGTTTTCTTTTAAGGAAAACAAACAGAAAAGTGTAACCCAAACCTCCTTGATGTCTGAACTGAAAGAGGGAAGCACAAAGGAAATTATGCCCTGATAAACTCATTGCTGTTATAGGCAGGAGTACGTACAATAATGAAAAAAATCCTTTCTTCTATAAAACACCTCTGCGTTTCTTTTACTTTCTTCATCAGGTGGCAGTATTTCTAAGTTTACTATTTTCATTTACTTTGGCTGCTTCTGAGATGGTGCAGTGGAGTTATTTCTTTTTAGTTTTGTATTAATTCCTCTTTCTCTGGCGTACCTCAAATTCAATTACAATAACCACACTGACCACTTTGCGAGACCAGAGACCTCTTTTACTGCAATTGTACTAACCTTGCAAGAGATCTGGTTTTAAATATACTGGTTCTTATAGTACATACTGATCCACCACATCTACTAAAGTAGGAGTTCAGATATATTCCAAAGGACACAGATTTGTAAACCGCTACAAACACCTACTTTAAGAACAAAAGCATCTCTTCTATCTTCAGAGCTTAAAAGTCTACTGGCTGAACAAGTGCTCATGTTATGCACAGACCATGATTTAATTTTGGTGCTCATTCTTCATTTCCAAGGCTAATACAACTTACACTGTAATAGAAGTTAAAAAAAAAAATTACATTGAGAATAATGAAAGGGAAAAAATGTACAAGCAGAGGTATAATAAAAGAAGAATCTTCTGAAGAAAAAGATTTAATAACCTAAAATATTCCAGGCCTGAAAGAGAAAACAGCTTTGATAGATATATAAAATCACGAAGAAAATGAACAGGGAACAATCATTTGCTGTTTCTCATAACACAGAAATTGAAAAGCATCAAATAAAATTAAAAGGTAACAAGATTAAGGAAGTATTATTGTCACACAACAGTTCTGAAACTCAGCCACAGGCTGCTGTGGACACCTAGGTATTCAGAAAGTATTTAAGTACGTACATGCTCAATACCTGAGTAACACACACAGCAGTGAGGGTCGCAGTGACTACTGACTGCTGGGTTAGGGAGTCCCTGAACCCTCAGCTGCTGGAAACTGAGAGGGTTCAGCTCTGTTCTGTCCTTGGATTTTGTTTCCTACACCTCTGTACCTGCCCAAAGGGATGGGACATGGGCTAAGCTAATCCTCACACCTCTGACCCAGAACAACTAACTTTGACACCTGTCTCAAACTAAGAAAATTAAAATTTACCTAACTTGCATTTCATAATGCCAGGTTGGAATGCAGAATCAGGGGTTCTGAATATACAACAATCACAGAGAGATTTGGTAGAGAGATTTATGTGGTTCTGTTTTACTAAGTCTTGAAACACTGGTAAGAAAAACTTGCAGATGCAAGGGTTGCCCCATCACTGCAACCCCCTCCCCTTCCAGGCATGTCCATATGAGTTTACTGTCTGACTCATTACTCTCTGGTGTGATTAGCATCACTGTAACTCTCAGGCAACAGGAACACTGCAATAAAGATCAAGTATGCTTCCTCAAGGACCTCAGAAAGTCTAATGAATCCTGGTGCCTACAATTTAACCAACTTCAGACATATTTATGTCAAAAAATATATGAGCATTGGTGTTAAAGTGCAACTGAGATCCAGCTATGGTTACTACAGGCCACAACACCCCATCAGATTTGTATTACTTCTGCCATCTGTTTTATTCCCTCACTTTGTGCCTCAAAGCTCTGTTTCACTTGTACTGCATAAAATAAAATAAAGAACCAATATAGCTAAAGAAACTTTTCTAGACTTTGGCAAGAGTTAGTATTTTCCTTCTTGAATTGCTTTATAGAAGTATTTTGTTACGTTTTGATCTTCAAAACCCACTGCATACTGACACTTAGGGCTGCACTGTGCAAAAGTCATCCCAGGCCAATTTCCACCTTTCCTCATGCCCCAGTGAAACCTACAGAGTGGGAATCTGAGCCAAATTAGCCTCTACAAACATGACAGAACTGTACTCTGCCCTCTGAGTGACATGATCAGCATTAGTAAGCAGCATCAAGTTACAAATTTTCTTTTATGTAAATGATAAGTATGGCACAATAAAGTGCAGAAATCATTTAAATGTTAAGACTGGCTTTCCAGAAAACAATTAAGATAGTTAACAAAAAGACTTATTGGAAACCATGCTGGCATTAATTTCTAAGCAAAGATAAAAGGACAGTACTCATGTTCATGGCACTTAAATTTTCTGGTAAAACTTATCCTCAAGGACTGGACTTCAGTAATAAGCTGAAACTCAAGTACAAAATGTTCTCAGCTGAAAAGAAGAGGAACACAGACATATAGGTGATAATACTCATGCAAACAACTCATAATGGCAAGTGGTTAAGAAAAAAGGCAAACTGGATTTTGGAGTTCACAGGCAGATACACACCACTAGGGATGGGTAAACATTACTGCCTTGTAATACAGACTCAGTGGAAACTCCACACACAGCCACACCTCAGAAAAATAAACTTTATCTGGAGCAGGTGTGAAAGAGGACTACTGAGATGATCAAGAAACTAAAGAGCCTCTCATACTACTGTGGGAAGAGAGGAAGCTTTACTTGTAAAAAAAAAAAAAAGGTAGGTGTTATTGTTATCTACAAATAAAATTGGGAGGAAGGACATCAGTAATGTGGATGATAAAAGATCTGTTTAGGCTAATGGATAATAAAATTACACAGATAAAACAGTGTAAAATACCATGAATTAACCTTTGGCCGGAACTTGGAATGTCTTTAGACATTTGAGCAGAGATTTTAGTCAAGACTTTCAACCCGGAGAAGAGACAAAATGTAATTTCAGATGTAAACAATTTAGCTGTAATGTCTTATTACCAGATTCATAATTGAATACTACAGTCATTTCCCTCAGCTAAAGCTTTTGCATGCCACTTTTACTCTACTATTTCTGTCTCATGGTATTGATACTGTGGACACCAGTTATTGCAAAAACACCACAGGAACTGCTTTATCCTCACGATACTCTTGGATATGAAAAGTCTTTGATATAGAGCTCATTAGCTCAGTTTTAATACTGCATCTCGGAGGAAAAACTGGTCTGGGCTGCTCTATCAGGTTTTTTTATGTCTATTTTACATATAAAACTAACAATCAGAGTGTCTTTTGATAGAGTTCATGTGCCATGCTGCACATTTCCAAAGCAAAATCAGGTTTTTTTGAACATGCAGTGTATATCTTCATGTTGTGCAAATAAGAAATCCCTTGCAAGTGCCAGCCAGACAGATTCTGCAAAGTAAGAATAAAGGCCCCGAATAGCACCTAAGCTGCTCCTCAGCAATCAGGGGGTTTGCAGAGACAAATGGCTGGTCTCCCAGCAGCGTTACAATGAACTGTGTCTCTCCAGCTCCTTGCAACCTGCCTGTCTCCATAGTTACTTGGTGCTGCCATACAAACACACACGGATCTGGGGAGGACTAAGATAGCAACCAGCTCTTTTGAAGCATTTTCAAAACAAAGCAGCTTCTTTCTTCATCCATTTCCACAGCAGAAAATAGCTCGCTTTGATTTAATTTTTTTTTTTTGTGATGAGCATACTGAAGAAAAGCAAAGCTAATTAAATACTTCCACATCATATTCTGAATGCTTTGACTCTTTGAATAGTTGAACGAAAGGTGTTGTATGTTGTGTGCAAGTACTTAGGAATTCGGTTAATCTACAATGTAGGAAGGCACAGTCCCTGCTGGGCACCTAACACCAACCACCAAAGCTTCTGAATAGGTGAGACAGCCTTAATTGCGGTCTGTGGCTCACTGTGCCCCGGGTTAATTTCTAGAAGTACATCAAAACATTGAACTCAGTACCCTACAGCTGTGATTACAAGGTGGAAAGGGCACAAGCAGCTCTGCCTCTTGCTGCCAAGCACAACTGACCGCAGGAAGCTTAGGTTTTACATATTCACTTTTGATGCTCACTGCAACCTCAGCCAGTATCTCTCTCATTAGGAACCACATAAGTGCTCAGAACCTGTGGTACACAAAGGATCAGTCTTATTCTCTCAACCATTATTTATTTTCTTCTGGAAACACATTTTTATGTCTGCTGATTCCAGCTGAGACTGACAAAGCCTCCTGAGTTGAGGTGACATGTACTATTACTACACAGATCAAGTCTGTACAGAACAGCACTTACATGAAAAGGTATTTCTAATCCATTCAGAGCTGTAATACTTAGGTGGGGCACATTAAGAGTTTTAGTTATTTTTGTGCTAAGCAAGACCAAGCAGTTCCACCCTTCCGCTGGAACCACAGTAAGCATTGCTCATTCAAGAAATCCTTGCTAACAAACAAGGGAAGGAAAACAATTGTTTCAATCCCACACTGCTGCATTTCCAGGAGGTGTCAGCCACGTTATACAATCCAAGTTCTCAAACAAGGTACATCTTGACACATTCTTCCTTCGGTAACTGCTCTTCAACTAAAATTGCATACGGCAATGTGCCTAAGTGGTCTTTTACACAAAATGAGGACCTGAAAGACTTACAAGTATGTTACAAGAGGTCAGACAAACCTTGCAAAGGAGTACGTGCAAGTATTTAGAGCCACAGTCCCCATACACAGTGTCTTCCTCCTGTCCCTCTCACCATACTGTAAGCAGGAATACTCCCAGTTCCCATGCTACAAGAACTGTCATTCAGATAGGTTTTGCATTGGGTTTTGTTCTCATATTGCTGGACAAAGTGTAAAGAACCAAGCTGAGTTCTGCTGGTTTGCAAAGGAGTAAGTAAGAAAAAGGTAGTGACCTGCCAGTACAGATAGGTACTGGTGATTATACCAGTCTGCCTTAAATTAGACACTGATTCTGCAGCTGTGTTCATAGGGATAAGCTCACATGTGGTCTCAATCCTCACTCTGGTCAAATACCACGTTTCCTTGCCTTACGTGTTGTCTGGCAAAAATTGACCACTGATCCTGACTAATAACTAATATCATGCTTTTATTTTGTTTAAGATATATTTCTTCAAAGCTACTGATTAATGCTAAAGGCCTTAGGTAGGTATAAAGCTGCTGGCATTCTCCAAAAAGTCCAAAGGAGCTAAACTGAGAAGAATGGAATGTAATTTTCATCCTTTTTGAAGTCTGCCTTGTTTAGCTGTTCAGTGTTTAAATTAGACTACTTAGTTCTAACAGGAATATGCTTAGTTTAATTCTGATTAATTTCTTTATACATTTAAACACATATTTTATAGGTATTTAAAAAATTTACTTCCAGCAAATAAATCCCCTCAACTAATTTCTAACATAGTTCCCAGGTATGAATGAACGTACTATGGAAAATTTACTTATAGCCCCTCCATTCAGTTTTATCAAGTGTTATTTTATACAAATCAAATGCCAAAAGTTCCTCTCAAGAAACTATATTTAATTTTCTTATTATGGAATGTCAACATTTAAATAATTACTATTTTATAATACCTATAATATTTGGCAGTTATAGCAGTGTAGAATACACAAGGGTCAAAGGATACTTTCATAAGCAAAAAGCACAAAATACTCTGTGGCAAGATGATTAAAAAACAGTGAACTTAAAACCAATTATTCCTGCATAATGTAAACTGATAAAAAGTTTCACACTGCTGCAACTATAAACTAAAACTTTCTAGATAAAAGATGAACAAGATATGATATTGACAGATAACTAACACCACTGACTGTGAGCACTCACAGCTCTAACAGAAGGATGAAATTAAGATACTTTCTCATTTCAATTCTGTGAAATTTCATTTCCACTGGGGAGGGATGGGATGTTTGAATTGCTTTAGTTAAGTTCCATGCTTTTGCAAATGAAAGAATATGAAACACATTGTTGATTCAGGCACTCCAAACACTATTAATACAAGTTTCCATCCAGATTTTGTATCTTTTATACACCTTAAGACTTTTGATCCAAAGCTAAGAAAGGTCATCCTAAAGCCCCATGGCAAATATAAACTGAAATCTCTGGAAATGCTTATAAATATTTTATTCTGCTGTTGTACTGAGATTTCCAGTTCATCAATTCCTTAAGTGGAGAAGAGCATCTTTTGAAAAAGAACAGAACAAGTACTATGGAAAACAGCCCTTCCTTAAAGTTACACTGTCAGAAGACAATCCCAACACTGACTCCATCTGCAAGTCACCATAAAGAGTTCCCATTTTTGATAACTATAGCATTCACAAGTCTAGCTCTGAAAAGATCCAGAAACCCCTTCTAATCTTGCCAAAAGACAAACTGCCAAAATACTAATCTAAAATTCTTTAGATATCAGTGGTCAGGGCCATTTTAGCAAGTAATTCGGCACAGCAAGACTAGCACAACCTCAAAGTATCCTGTGCTGAGCCTTCCCATCTATACTGTATGCAGTTCAGGAATTTTGTTTCAGACTGTATCTAGCCTGGTTTCCTGGACCGAACATGCTTTGAAGCTGTTAGGAGAGTCAAACCCAGTGATTGATTCTTAGGTACTCCTTGGGCCCAGAAGTGCATTTGGCACACACCTGGAATGGAGGTACTGGTTAGTGTCCTCCAAAAGAAATCTGGCTCATGCTTAGTAAAATCATTCTGCAGAAAGTGGGGACACTGTCTTCAAAACAGTGCCACTGCTTTGAACCAAAACCCTAAGAGAGAGGTAGACACTTACCTACTACCGTCTTGATTCTCCAGGCCTTTTATCTACTGATAAACCTCTCTGCTTAGACCTCTTTCCTGGACTAAATGTGTAGGTTTTTTTCAGTCCTTCCTGAGACTTAGCAAATCTTTTCCAATTTTTGCTTTTCCTGCCAAACTCTTCGCAGTAACTTTTTTCTCTAAAAGTCATGGTCAAATAATACATACCAGCTAAACAGAAACACTCAAGTTAAGTAACTGATTTCCATGCAGTATTTCCACTGCCCTAAGATAACATTCCCTTTTTTGTAACAAATGTTGTACTTATGAAGTTCAACATCCACTAGAAAGTGAACTTTTGTCTTACAGGTCAAGATGTTACTGTTTATCTGCACATTTTCCTTAAAATGCTCCAGTTTCTTCAGAAGCTGTAGTCACAATAATTACATCTGAACTACATGTTACCTCATCATATCATTAGATGACGGTACAGATGAAGAGGTATTCTTGAAATACTAATTTCTGTCTTAGGAGTCCACTTTTCTCAAAAGCAGTTTCTGAAGTAGCTTAAAATTATGTGGATACAAAGCTATTACTTCACCCACTGCAATGTGCATATGTGCATATAAACCCCATTACTTTCTGAACCCAGTCCAGTAGTGTCCTGGAATTTCTGGTATTTCTCCAGCTTAGTTTCTGGTTGGCCTGTGACAGACCTGTCCCACAACCAAACCCTACATGGAAGCGTTTGAGGTGTCCAGAGCACACCACGCTTGGAAGGAAAGGCCTGCATGGCACACAGTCCTGCTCTCTGTGGAGACAACAGGAGATGGAGAGCAGGAAGCTTATCCTTAGCCACCAGCAGCAGAAGTTGCAAACAAGTGCTAATGGGCTGAAGTGAGCCACTAATGGCAGTCTCTAAATTTCACTTTAGTGTGGCACTACTTAAAAGAAGTTTCCTGAAAGAAATCTAAGGGGGTTTTTTACTTCTAGAAATTCTCTTATTAATAACCTCTCTTGCTGACAGCTATGACTTTAGTAAAAGGTAAATGGCCAGTCTTCGCGAACGAAGATCTGGGAAAGGTCTTTTTACCTTTCAAGCCTGCGCAATGGATT
>JAWWLV010000179.1:53942420-53967347 GCA_035041135.1 Platyrinchus mystaceus
TCGAGTGACCTTCTCTTAGATGGATGGCCTTAGGGGCTGACGAGCTCCATCTACCCGGGGGATTCGAACCTGTGGCCGTGGCGCTGAGAGACCAGCATCTTAACCACTAGGCCACCGGGGGTCCCCTATGACTTTAGTTACCTGTGCTTAAATGCTGAAAGGGTTGTCTTTGAGGTTCTCCAGAAGTCTCAGGTATCCTATGCCTGCTGGAGGGGACATACTCACAAATGCTTTTGCCAGTGGCAAGCCCTACCAGTACCAGACTTAAGTGACTGATGAGACTTTCATGAAGCATATTAAGAAGTAAAGCTTCAGTCCAGGGTCCTGGGACTGGCGAGTCCTCAAAACACAAGGCGTTCCTATCATCCCAGCATGATTCAACTTGCTGTCCAAAAAACAGATCCAGCAGCCTTTGATCTTCAAAGATGACAGGGAGCAGTCTTTGAGGCAGCCAAATGCGTCTTTCTGCATTACCAGATTGCTACAGAGACAGGCAGATGGGTGGAGCAACCTCCACGCTCCTGCCATAGAAGCAGCCCAGTTCTGTGTTAAATTAGAGCAGCACCCAGCAGTACATATGGCAAGTGGGAGAAGAGATCCCAAATTCAGCTGTGCAGCTTCTAGGTGGGACCACACTGTTCATAAACACATTGAAGAGACACTTGTTTTGCTACACTGAAGTCAGAATGAGCCAGTCACAGAAACGGCAGAACTGGGCACTAAATAACCTGCTTCAATAGTACCTAGCTTCATCCCACATTTGGAAGTATTTTAACACATCTTTGTGAATCTTTTGTCTTTGGTAGTACAGGTCGACTATAGCAAGAAATCAGATGCACAGACGATGAAAGTTATATTAGTACAATTGTGAGTAAAACTCTCTTACCTCTCCAAATGCACCTCTTCCGATCACTTTTATAATTTCAAAGTCATCTCGGTGGAGTTGCATTTCCTTTACCAATTTTGTAAATGGTTTTGCTGTTTAAGAAAAAAAAAAAAGAAAATTCAATTACAAAGAGAAACATTGCAAACCAAAATAATCCATAAACCAAAGGTCAAAAGTACTAGTTGCATACCCAGAGCAACAGTAAATTTTCAACTATTAGAACTATAGAAGGAAAAGAAAGTTAATTACACTATTTAATTAACACTTAAAAGTTTTTCAAAAAATTCAGTCGTATGAGTGGCTCTGCCTTGCTGCTAATGAGTAAAGTGGTCTTCCAGAAGGATTCCCCCCCCTTTCTTTAGGGCTTTGTGAATCAGTAAAGGACCATGTGAAAGGGAGAGAGCTCATTCATTATTGGTAAACCCTAGAGACAATCTGTCCTACCCTTCAGCCACTAGATTAATTCTCTTCTTAAGCAGAGTGCAGCTTTACTTTTTATTATTTCAGCTAGTACCAGCTAAAGCTTTAACAGCCGACTCTCGAGAGAGAACTGTCTCTACTCAACAGCAATGAAACCATTTCCCACAAGATCTGTGGCTAATTTAGGATTTTTACTTTGAACTATCTTTTCTGTTAAGCAACATTCACCAGATCTCAATTAGACCAAGTACTGAAGGGCTCCAGCCTAAAAGATGTCCAGTGATTAACTAACCTACACTTATTTTATTCTGTGGTCCCACTGGATTAATGACATTTCTCAAAATATTTGGTTGATAAATTCTACTGCACCTGCAGCTCCATCAATTTTCTCCTCTCCAGATCACAGCATGGGGATCACTGTTTAGATACGACGTTCATTACAATTCACTGCTCTGATTATGAAGATCAAATCAATAAGGTAAAGCAGTGGTGCAAGTGCAAGCCAAACTGCACAAGGGCAAGTATGCACAAGCAAAGTAGCTGCTCACTCTTCGACCTAAGCACAAAGACAGCTGCTCTTCTCTTCATCACAAATATTATTAGACTAAAAAGAATGAAGTTTTTCAATGCATGTATTTTTCCCATCTGCAACTGAATAAAATATCACAGAACTACTACTTGTAATTCAACCCAGACTCCTGTTTTACCTCACCTTACACTATGATTAAGCTAATGAGTTACAAGCCAAACAGAATTCCTAGAAGAGGGGTCATTGCCTTGATGGTGTATTTCTGATGATAACACAAACAAACGTACCCTTACAACCACACAGAAGCTGAAAGGGAGATTGCAGATTTCAGTATAAAGTCTAACCAAGAAAGTCTGAAAACCTCTCAGCAAAAAATCATCAGAGCTAAAAAAATGAAGAAACAGCTGTACTGAAGAACAGCCACGCTGCTGCCTTGTACTTAGGAGAGGTGTTACTAAAACAGTTTCCTCCAGAAGTAATATCCCTTTCACTGCATGTTTCTTGTCTACCCAAACTATGAAATTTAAGAATGAGACTCTACTGGCTTTTCTGCTAGACTCCCCATTTCAGCTGAAATGCCCTCCCTCACCACAAGGCCATTGAAACTATCACCCCAAACCCATAAATTGATTATTAACACCACCTCAAACCACTTAGAGACCTATACCAGTCCAATCAGACACCTGTACAAGTAAATACCACTGCTGATGCCTGTGATATATGTCAATTATTCTGCAAAGTTCTCTCACCTCCTTCCCACCAAACCAAGACAGACTGAGGAAACACAACTGCAGACAAGAAATAAATGTGATAGTCCCATTATTAAGTAGAAGGTTGCTACTACAGAATGTGGGTCTTTGGACTAATTTTGCAGACCATCAGCTCCTGTTATTAAAATTCAAGGAGAGGGGAAATGAAATCTGGTAATTTTATTTCTGAGGTCACTAACCCAATAATAATTTTTGTTTTAAATAAATAACAAAATTTAGCAATAGTTCTGGTAAGCAAACAGAACATCAAAATCATAGAATCATAGAATGGTTTAGATTGGAAGGGATTATCCAGTTCCAATGCCCCTGCCATAGGCAGGGACACCTTCCACTAGAGCAGGTTGCTCAGAGTCCCATCCAGCCCAGCCTCGAACACTTCCAACAATGGAACATCCACAACTCCTCTGGGCAATAAAATAATTAGTTTAAGTATAAAAATATTTCTGTTCACTGGTGACAAAATATTTTGTCAACAAACTTCCTTGTTTTGAAGTGTATCTAACTTCACACCACTAAAACTGGGATTCAGTTTAGGAACGCGTAATGTTGCATAAAAGCAAGTAAATTTGATTAGTTTTGTATCTGAAAAGATAATAAATATTATGTATCAAGCAGAGCACATACTTTAATTTCAGTAAGCACAAGAAATAGTGTCTGCAGGTAAGGGCATGAACACCATCTTTCTAGGAATTGTACCCTTGAAGAAGGAAGGATGAGCAGCCCTCATTCTCCTGACCACCATTTCAATTGGAAAGCTACATGAGTCTTAGTTGATCCTGCTTTTTCATCTCAGTTGGTCAACTGAAGTATTACTTTTAAAATTAATTATATTAATATATATAAATGAAAAAAGTATTCTCTCCTGAAAGGAAGTTACTATTTTTACAAGTCATTTGTGCAGTTAACTAACATTTGCTTTTAGTATTTAGCAGGTGCTGGTGTTCAGAAACACAGCAGCTTCAGTGGCCTCTCTCTTGGAAAGCATGAATATTTGAATGTATAGAAATATTTTAAATTGGACAGGACTTTTCTTGAAATAGAAAAATTCAAATCTTAAAGTAAAACCTAATATCCACAGAATCTGATCATCACAGAAACTACAACAAAAGTTACGCATCAAGTCAGAGCTCAGAGGAGGCAACACCAGTAATTCATTTAAACTCATATTTACTTTATTATCACTTTGAAGTAGAGCCTTGTTTACACCAGGATGTGACCTGCTGCATTTAAGTACTGGATTTCACAATGTCTATCTCTTAGTAAGTTAAATCAAAAAATACTTCCAATTTGCTCTCCTGCTCTCTCAGAAGGCTGCTGTTCCTCAATCCACAAATATCCCGATCAGTAGCATGCACAGAACTGGCAAAACTGAGTAAGCAGAAACTTCCACCAAAAAGTAGCAGAGACAGGCTGTGTTTGCTGTGCTTGCCAGAACAATGCCAAGTGATTTATCACTATCTAACTGGTAGAAAAGCTCCAGCTTCTCCTTTTACATATCACTATTTGATAAATAGGGAACTCAAGACAAACTTATCTCCATATACTGGAATGAATAATTACACTTTACTGATTAGTTTTGATCCTAATAATGAAGGCAGAACTTATGATTTAGAGTTGATTTAATACTTAATGAAAGTATTTCATCCTGGCAAACAGAAGCATTAGCTGTGCTGGGGGTTTTGTTGGCAGTGATTACTGCATTTTGTTATATATACACACTGTTGTCAGGGTAACATTAGCTGAGAGTAATTGCAAGAGTTTGTTTATTCATGACTGTGAGGATGTAATCAGAATTTGGGATAGACATTCTACATGCAAATATTTGTATGCATCACTGCCTTTTCTCTCAAGCTCATTTTGCATTATTGTACTTATTCTTGTTTGGAAGAAGGGTGTTCTCCATAAGACCAGACAACAAAAAAACCCAACAAAACCCCAAACAACTAATTTTAAGGAGCCAAGTAATGTACGCTCTCAAGAATATAATACAAAACAGTAACAGTCGATGTTTTGATTCATAATGGGAAGTGAAATGCCAACCTTTATTTCTTCATTGAAAAGTAGGGTACATATGAAAGACATAATTTTCCACACGCAATTTCTATTCTGATCATATTCTCCACTGATAGCTGGGATTAGGATATTTTATTTACACAAAAAGAAAACATCAATTTGAATAATTTGAAAATACAATTTAAAGCACAATCACAGGTAAATAGGTTTGTGATTTAGGTTTGAGAGCTGGTGCACCTACACTGCAGTCAATCTGTATTATGCCACCTGAGAGAAAATATCTGAAGGCTGTTTCAGAATGACTAAAAGCTGCAGGAAATGCCACTGGAGATGACCTGACATAGCTGACTGGGCACTCTGCACTGCTACCCCAGGAATGGGTGCACACTAGCCTCTCTCAAGGTCAGAAGCATTTGCCAAATTTCTTCTCATTTCTGAAGGCATGTCAGGGAAGGATGGCAGTATTGTCAACATCACCCTCAAAAAATAACAGGTTAATTCTTCCCACCTAGAATGACGTTAAAAATGAGAAGTGTTGAGGTATATTTTAAATTTTTACTTTCTGTTCAGATTCTGAATCATTCAATTTATGTCAATAATTTACATCTGGAATCACACCAGCCAGCACCTTTACAGCAATGGGCAAAAGACAACCCACTGGGTTTATGATAATTACTGCTTCAATGGTGGAATTATCCCATGCCTGTAATTTGAGGACTCCTCCATATTTTGTTAGGCAGTGCAAGTTTCCAGAAATTCACAAAAATCACTCAGCTGAAGCTGCCAAATGTTCAAGAACATCTGATGTTTTGTATCATTGGCAGCTCCAAGTTTTAAATAAATGTGACAACTGCAAGCAAACAATACACAGACTCACAATTCATGTTGAAAGGGACTAGCTGGTCTCTAATCCAACCTCCTGCTCAAATCACCATCAATATTGATTTCAGACCAGGTTACCCAGAGTTCTGCCTGGTCAGGTTTCAAAAACTTCCAAGGATGGAGACTCCATGGGCTCTTGCTCATATATTGGACTGCCCTACACCAGATAGTTTCACAGTTTGGAACTGATCCTGTGATTTGGGGTTCAAGTCATTACATATCACGATAACAACACTGAGGTAGATCTACCCCGAAGGTACATCCAAACTGTCTGGTCAGACAGAAATTCATCTGCCACCACAGTCCCTTTATCTACTCATCCCCTTTACAAAACATTGTGGTAGGAAACTATGTGAATTGCAAAAGATTAATGTCAGGGAAACAAGAAAATGACGCAGATAACTGTCTGTGGAGCCACACTCCCATCAGGCAGATACAATATTTTATTTAAGATGTTTTCTTTGGAGGAAGAACATGAAAGAGCAGCAAGTTTTACCATTTCCCTCAACCATCCCTCTTAACTTACATTCTAGAAATCAAGTAACTTGTTTGCCCTCTGTGCACCCTTTTCAAAGAAACAGCATTCCTATGATATTGCTACTAAAACAGAAGGCTGGCAGGTTTAACAAGTCAGTGCTTGTATACACATCTTAGGAGATACCCACACCCAGGTAGCCCCAACCTGCTCACTAGGGTGATAAATACCTGTTACAACCCACACTTGAGTTTTAAAGAAGTACAATCCCCTTGCTACCCAATTGTGAAATTTTCCCTGTATTTTAAAAAAATTTTTTTATTCTTCCATCTTTTGCTGACTCCAGTTTTAATTTTTCCAAATGTAGATCCTTGCCTCCCTTTTCCTGTGCTGCCTATTTCCTCTCACTGTCAACCCATGTGAAAGCTGTCTTTCCGTCTGGTTTCCTAAGGAAATAAGGTATGTGTGATCACACTGCTGGGCAGTCTGAGGCCATTCCTCCCACTCAATATCTTTTGATCCCAGTGAACACCCTTCATATCCACTTTATCAAATTTCACTGAAGTTGTCCAAAGATACCAAGTTGCTACAAGTTTTATTAAAAAAATGGCAGCGACTGGAAGACACCCACAGTATCACCTCCACTAAGGGAAAGACTGCATTAGGAATACAGCAGTCACCTGGCAGCACACACCAAGGTGCAAAGCATCCACGGTCATGCAGGGACAGGGGAGCAATGCTACACAGAAGAGTGCAGCAGAAAAAGGAAAGTAGTACAGTGGGAAGGGCAGGGGGTTATTCCACTGAGCCTAGTAAAGGAGGTAGATACAAATTCCACAGGAAGACAAACTTCACCAAAATTCTGCTGTTTACAAGCCAAAAGTGACACATTCTGTGTTCTCTGACACATTTTCTGCTTGCCCTCCCTCCTGTTTTTATGACATACATACACACACTTCCCTTACTCTGTCTGCCTCTTGCTCAATGATCCGATTCTTTGTCATTCATCAACATGCATTAGACCAGTGCAGTGGTGCAAGACTTTGGTTATCACTACAATGACACAAACTCCACAACCTGGTTACCTCTTGCAAAGTGCCTACAGCCCTTGCAGAACAGACTCCTGACATGACACTGCTTCACACACTGTCAGAGTCCTCTTTACTCCCGGAGCAAGGGGCCATCCAGTTTTACAGTGCCTGGATACCCAGTATTTCCTAATTTTAAGATGTTCTCTTGTAACAGCATTTATCTGAACTAAAATGACAGTAGAAACAGGCATTAAAACAACAGCAAGAAAGTCTGAGTCTTCTTGAGGCTGATTTTTCAAGACAGTAAGTGCTAACTAATTATTAAATATCATATTGTTCTTTTTTTTGGTATCCAAATACTTAAAAAAACGCTCAAGCTCTTCTGAAGATCTATTGCACACAGGTATCCATTTATGACCATGATTATGGATTTGGTTATTTTATAGAAGCTTTCTGAGTATGTAAAAGAGTATCTGACCACTTTCAACCAGATACCTTGCTGATGCTTAACAGAACTATGAACTGGGACAAGATTTGGATTAGATAATTACATGCAAACCCCTCAAAAATTTAAAAGGATAAAAAGATAATTAGTTTTAGGCATAAACCAAGACTGAGTGCTCATAGCTTCCACATTTTGCTCTGTAAGTGGCTTTATCAATTACAGAAGAACTGATTGTGGTATTTAGAATTTGTACACTAGTCTGTGATAACTGCATGACAAATTTATCACCAAGCTAAAGGGTAATGGCACTGGGAAACACTTGGAAGAAAAATATTGAGTAGTAGTTCTGATGTTGATCCTATTAGTGCTGCTAAATTTGCCAGCAGAAGAGCAAGGCATTTACCTTGAAACATCATCTGTGTTCACTATTACTCTTTTTGTGTGGCAAGCCCCAATTGCAAGAGCCACACAGAAGGACTCAGTCAGCAGCAACATGCCAGCTCGCTGATGAATGTTACCACAAACACTTAATAGCTGGCTATCTGCCCGACTAGCCCATTCACTGCTTTTCATGCTTACAATGAAAGGACACCAAAGATAATATGCAAGGTCTGAACAGACTAGAAGAGAGGAACACACAGATGGTTCCCAACAGTCCAAGCGACAAAACATGTTGCCAGTTTAACTCATCAGAGACACTGTATGTGTCTTTGAGAACTTAACAGCAACAGCGTTCTAGCAGGTGAGAGGAAGTAAGTGTTGGCTTACATATCCAAAAAAACCCACCAAATGACTATTTGCTCTACTTATATATATGCAAGACCTTAGTTTACCAGAAGAAAAATAATGGTCAGGTAAAAAAAACCCCACATGCCAATCAGACCTAAAGGTAATGGCATATGCTAATGCTACAAGGAATGCAAGTACAAGGAGAAGAAGCTTATATTGAACAACGGGCAGAGCTCATTGACCAATTTCTCACCTTACTCCTGTGTTAATGGCATGGAATGATGCAAATTTAGGAAAGTATAACTTGGTCTCCATAACCAACTCAGGCAGGATATGTATTTTCTTCTCTTTTTCCCCCCTCCAAATATTGGAGTTGCTCTTGAAGATGGAACTATTAGTACTAACACTGAAGAAAAACATGACTGTGAATGGCATTTTGTTTGGGAAAACCAGAAGTGACTTATTATCCACACAAACCTGATGAAGCTTCACAACATGTAACATTTCTGATACAGCAGGAAAAAAGACTGAACATTGAACAAGAAAGCACCTTTGGGAGTGCTCATCAGGGCATTTCAGAAAACACTCAGCAGCTTGAAATGAAGTTCTAGCCCAGCTTTCATGGGAGAATGAAGAAAGCTCCCAGAGAAACTGTGTTCCTGACTGCACTTTGTAGTCCAGTTTTTCATACCTCTTTCCAACTTCTCACGTTTGTTTGGGAGAGGGAAAGCTGATACACTTCTCTAACCCTTCCCTAGGGTTTTCAGCTCCTTCAGCAGACTACGCACCAACCATGGATTCACTGGTGGTTCATCAGCCTCTTCAGCCTCAGAGCCTTCACTGAGCAATCTACTGAGCAGAAGCCCAGCCTCTGCAAGTTGTCACTTTCCAAAGAGACTGAACAAACATATCTTGCTTCTACTCAAATTCTGTAAGATTTAAAAAGGTGGTACTTTCCTTCCTCTTAAGCCTTACTAAAAAATGCAAAGAAAAGATTACTATTCCATAATAAAGAAACTTTGCCACTCATATAACTATTGATACCCAATGCCTTCATAGGCTTCATCTTCAGTCCTTTTATTTTCCTCAAGACGATCACACCCTGTCCGGAAGACGCATGTACATCAAAGTCCTATACAGGCTCTCTGAATTACAGATTTTCCTTGGAACTGCTGTCATCCCAGACATTAGAGACAACTGAAGAGGGAGCTACATGACCGCTTTAATTCATAAAGGAAATTCATTCTGCTGCCGAAAGAGTTTCTCTTTGTTCCTTCCCACCACACTCCACTCTGTTGTTTGGATCAACATTATCATTCACGTGTATGTCAAACCAGAAAACATTTCCAGGCAAAAACTGACATGTCTGTCCCATTCCACCCCATCCCACCAAACCATTCACCCAGTGTGACCCAGATACAGCTGCAATGTTGGTGCCCCAGCCCAAAGCAGGGAGAAGGACAAGACTGGAGAAGGGCAAAATGGCTTTTGGAATTGACGTGAATCCAACTTGGACTGCAGTGAGCATGGAAATGCTACGCCAGAGCCTGTTTCTAGTCAACATGTACCAAATTAGCCCAGGATCTTCCAAGATACATGTCAAAACACTGTAAGAAATGGATGTGACACACCACAGAATGCAGTCTCTGTTTAATATAGCTTTATTCGTGCCTCAGTTTTTCTGTACTCCTACTTCAGGGCCAGATTTTGCAGGTGTTGGAGAGGCCATTTAAGCCACAGCAAATGGCAACCGCATATTGAAGCACATCATAATGGAAAAATTGTTTCAGGGTTTTACATGAATCACTAGTTCCAAACAGTAAAATTTCAATGATTCCAATTCTTTTATTCCATAACAACGTTGTAAATATTGCTAAAATCCACTTATTTTACAGCATGATGAATAATCTTAAAAACATAATTATTTTTTGTAGAATAGTTTGAGAATTATGACTGCTCAGAAAAAGAACTTGGATATCGTCACTTATTTTTCAGATGGTTTCACAGCAGAGATTAAGAAAATCTCAAATTTGAGATCACCCAAATTTCAACAACACAGGATGAAACTAAATTTCATCAGACCCAGCACCTCTTGCACACCCTGCTAAGAAATAAAACAATTCCAATCTGATGATCACACTGCTGATATAAGCTTACATACACTTACATTAATTAAGCCGCCACTTACATCATCAATGTATGAGCAAAGTTCCTGACTGCATGCTTTATTTCACCTTAGAACTTAGCAAGAAAACAGCAATTACTTACAGTGAATGCACATCTTTTTTTTGCTTCTGATATATGCAAGATGTTCTCTCAAGTTACTATAAACTTAATACATGCATAATGTAACTAAACAATTTATACTTTATACTGGCACTGTATTTACCATGTGCCACCTCCTTTATTTAGAGGTTAGAGGTTTCTATTAAGTTCTTCTAGCCAAAGCACCCCACACAAATGCAGGAGTGAAACCCACATAATGAGGTATCCCTTTTAGTTTAATGACACAACCATAGTGGATCGCTGCAACCAGAGGGGCAGTTCCAGATTTCGCTCTCTTCCTTGTATCAGCTCCAACAAACCCAACTGGTCTCACCTCACTGACCTGATTCTGCTCACTGAACCAGCGGGATCCTGAGACACAGAGCACAACTATCATCCTGTAGTTTAACAAATTGAATCATCATCGCTGAAGGGTCGGGAGAGGCTGCTGCGCCAGCACAAGCAAGAAGGGTAAAGGAACACAGCTGTTCTTCAGAGGCCACTGTCCCAAGTGGCACAGGGTGTGATGAACTGCCCACACATCAGCCTTTGCTGCCGTCCAGTTGCTGCAGAGGTGGCCTGCCTTGCTGCTAACACCCGTGGAAAGCTGGATAAGGGACCAGAGACAAACAACAATTACCTTTTTCCTGATACTTCAGTTTCCAAACAGATCAACACCACAAGCTCAGAAACATAAGACTAAGGATCAGCTTACAGTGCTACAGAACTGCACCTGATTTTTAATTTTTTGATGGCTCAAGGCTGCAACACTACACATATAAACACCCTGAGCTGTTTTTCAATTTCAAGAGTTGAAGTAGCAGCAGCAGCTACTGTAAGTACAGGTGTGGCACATCTTTCTCTTCACTTCCTTCTAAATGGTAGTGTACAGGAGGACGTTTTCTCAGACATTACTCACCCTGTTTCAAAACTTGCCTGGAGCTTGAGTTCTAATTAAAAGGTCACTGAAAGTCATATTTTTGCCATAAGAAAAGGCCACGAAGACATGCAACAACAATTACTGTAACCAGGCATTAGAATATTTGGAGTAGCTCAAGTTACTCAGAAGGAGAGAAGAGGGGGACTGTCTTTAAATCTGCAGAGAATACTAACAAGTCCCATGCTAAGATTTGCTACACATTATAGTGGATGGCTCAGAGTGGCTTTTTTATTATTACAAATGCTCTCACTCAGTTCCCTCTCTAGACCAGGAAATCAAGAGCCAAGGCCATTCTGTCTACTAATTCCAATGTTACCAGCTGGGAGCAAGGAAGACCATTTACAGAAGAACTATCTTCACGGACTCCAGGTCCTAAAGGTCACAACCAACAAAACACAAGGCAAACATTAGGAGCATGGCCAGCCACCTGTAACAGCAAAATCATTGAGTTTTGGGTCATTCAGAAGGTAAGCGCATCTCCAGAGGGCATGTCAGGATGTTTCCTAACACTTACTTGTTCAGAAGACGTAAAAAGTGTAAAAAAGGAAAGAGCAATACATCTCTCAGCCTTCCAAGATGTGATGAAAACTTTATCCAGATAAGGCAACGTGCTTTTAATTTCACTTTGCAGCTCTTCCCTAATGTCTGACACTGACACATCATATTTCACAATTTGTCTATATCTATCCCCAGGCTTTTCATATACTACAGTTAAAATTTAAAATGGATAAGGAAGGTCTAAATTTTTACCGGGGGCAGGAAAGGGAGAATCTACTGGAAAACTGTGAGGACATCCTAAACTTGGCCTTAGATACAGATTTCTAAATATGGAGTCAAATTGTATGGTACATGGATCATTAGCTGTACAGAATTTTTTATAAGTGGTCATGGCTCAAAAAACAAACAAACTTCCAAACAAAAACCAAACAAACAAAACCCCAAAACAAAAACACACACCACCCCCCAAATAAAAAATTCCCAAAATGTCATTATTAGGAAATAAACCAAGAAGCCTGCAGAATGCTGTTTTAGAATATTGCTCATTCCAGTTAACAGTTTGCTAGCATCAACTAATTAGACTGAAGTTTCAGACTGACCAAAATCATAATGCCTGCTATTAAATAGAGAAAAAAAAAAGCCATTTGAATCTTGCTTGGAAGCAGGGTTTGGTTTCTTAACACACATTGAATAGCCCTGAAAGAAAACATTTTTGATAAATGATAATTTAGAATATTAGATGCATGTTTGAATTTTTAAACTGTCCTTTAAATCAAAAAGTTGTTGTTAGGGAAGTCAAATCCTGGAACAGTTAGGAGTGAATTTTTAAAATCTAACTGATTTACAGCATGACTAAAGAGCTTTAACATCACATATATATGCAAAGCATACGGAACAAGAATATAAAAATAGAACACCATGCCTTTCCTAGAGACATTTCCAAGTCTCCAAGCATTATAAATTCAGCTTTCTCTAGTACAGGCAGGATGAAGTTCTTCCTTCTTCTCTCCCCCTCATTCTGTATTTTTATCATGCTTTCCTATCCAAATTTTTGCTAATTTATGTACAGTACACTGAATAAGCTCTTTCCCCTTATCTCAGTGTTTTGTGTATCAAAGAACAGTTTTGGTTTTGATTTTGTTTAGTATTTATAGCCCATCTTTTCCTAACATCTTTACCGTGATATCTTTTAAATTTTCAAATCCAGTTTCTGGATCATGGTTTTAGAAAAGCTCCCAACAGACTGCTAGCCCACATGACGTGCTGTGTAATGGACGTGCTTCTGGGCATTCCCAAACCTCTTGTAGGCTCCCAGAAGCTTGTATCCTCCACACTAACATTCCAGAGCAGAACACACACCCCATTACTGCACACTGCAGCATGATCAGCAGCAGTCCAAGATCCCTGGGTTCTAGCTTCTCCCTCCTTTTTGCATATGCTTAAAGTCAGTAAGAAACAAAACTCTGTTCAGTCACTACCCTCACAGTTGTAGATGTCATGTCTCGCCTTTATGTCTTGCTCCTCAGCTTTTCAAGGGAGGCATATCAAGTGAGGATCTTCCCAACAAGTTTTTATATCAGATGCAGTATCAGATAGAACAGTCTGCTTTTAAGCTTGTCATTTTAAACCCAACTTTGCAGTTTTGTACACTCCTCTTTACTTAAATTTAGGGTGTAAGATTATCCACATGCCATCTGTGTTTAATAAGGATCACATCCATAATCCTTTTGCCCCAAGATTTACTTCCACACATTTAGGTGGACAGTTTCTTTTCTTTAGAAAGGCATGTTGATTTCAAAGCAGAAATTCAATTCCTAGGACATTAAGAACAAGCTTGTAGTACCCAGCAATCTCAAATCTTCATCTATACCTCAGCCTCCATTCTCTTGGCTTCCAACCTTTTTCTTTACTCATACTTGGAAATAACAACAAACCATTTGGAAGCTCCAATGCAACACCAGAGTGAGCAGCTGCATGCCAGTACAGATGCAGCTGGAAAACCCTACCAGTATAGATGTGCTTTTACAGCTTTTCATTTCCAGAGTAGGAAGCAGTGAAGATGCACTAACTTCCTTCCACAAATCTTCTGACATAGTACTTGGCCTCTGAGGAGACCATGAGAAGAGGTGACCACAAGTAGAAGAACAAGGAATTTCAGTCAATCCTCAAAATACTTTAACCTACTGCAATGCAACTGCAAACTCTGCAAAGTAGTATAGACAGACACTGAGTCAATATTTACACAGAGAAAAGCCAAATGGTTGCCTTTCTACCTCCTTATGCATCATTTTAGCTATATCCCACTCCCTTTTTCCCCACATAGAATTTAGTATTTTCCTTTACTAATTTGTCTCCAGTGTTATCTAAGTAAACCTTGGCTACTTTGCCCATTCTGTGATTCTTTTAACTCTTAAGTAATATTTTCCAATTGCATTGACTCACTTAAAAAAAAAAACAAACACACACAAAAAAAAAAACCCACCAAAAAAACAAAAAAAACCAAAAAAAAACAAAAACAAAAAAAAACCAAAATACTCAGTCCCAAACCACAATTTACAAAGACTGTCAAACTTTTCATCCTTGATAATGTAGTTCAGACAAGCCAGTTTCTTCTTTGATGCTAGCATTGTTGAGCTGAGGCTATGTATTTCTTTTCTTCCCTAAACTTCTTTGGAATTCTCTAATGGAAAAGTCTGGAAGAGATGTAATATTTAATATTTTGCTTTACTTTATATAATCCCTTAAGATACTCAATATATATGCCACTCAGGTTTGGGTTTTTTTTTTCTTTAAACATCATGAAAAGGCTGCTCAGGACTGTTTGTTAAATAACACATCATTCCACCTTTGGGTTGCCACTGTGAATCCAGCAAGAACATGGATATTACCAAAAATGTTTTTCATCTCTTGGTAGTTTCATGGTCTTTGAAGTAACATATAAGTTTCAATCTGGTTCTTATGGGCAGGTGCGCACACAACACAAGTTTGTGGCAATGGTCTGCAAGACAGAGATACCATGCAGCACTGAGGGGAAAGAAGGCTGTGCTTATAAAGTTGCATTTTTGTTGATCAAATTGTCTGTAAAGAAGTTTAAGTCTTGAAGGCTATTCTTCTGGCAACTGTCCTAATGTTTATACCTTAACAGCAACAAAATTTCACTCTAATAACAATTTCAGGAAGGTTAACTCTTTTGTAATTTGAATTTTAAAACCAAGTCCATGGCAGCATCATTAAAAAAAATAATCTAGGACCACAAAATCTTTAAAAAGAAGTAGCAGGAACAGTCATATATTAAACTATTCCACTTTATTATCTGCATGAGCAGCAAGTGTCATTTTGTCACTGCTTCTATTACTGTGCTCAGACTGTACAAAAATGCACCTGATTATTGTAAGAAATTTTACAATAGCAGAGTAGTTTGTGCAACTGCTGGCAAAAATTTGTCCCTGACTGATTGTTCAGCTGCATTTTAAAGGAAGGAAAGAAGCCAGAAGCATTCACAACTGTATTATATGAAACCAAAATTTAAGAAATTATTCTTTTCTAAAGACCCACTCTATGAGAAAGGCATTTTCAAAGAACCAAGAAGTCAATCCAGATCTCATCTTTCTTACATGAACATATTCGAACAGATCAAAACACCCAAGTCTAGTAAGAGTCTTTGTTATCTCGTATGAAAAGTGGTTTTTTGAGTGCAATCAATTCCATCGCTCCTTCAAAATCTTCCTTTACAGACATTTTAGTAAATAAGCTCAACTTAAAAGTTTTCCTTAAAGTACAAGAACTTCTGAAAGCACAGGTAAAGACATCTGGCCTGACCAATGTTTGTAGTTGATCAATATTTAGGACTTTAAATTATATCTTTCCCACTCCTTTCTATTTCATGTACCTGCTTCTTTTTTATTCCAATACTACAAATTTTAAAACAAGTACTATGACTCCTCAACAATCTATTTCTGGATAAGTGTTAAAAGCTGACAGTGTTGATTTCCTCTTCCACGAATTGTTATGCACATCTCAAATTATTTCCTTGCCAATTAATTTTTTTTATTTTATTTTTTTTAAACACAAAAGTGATAACTAGCAGTCTCCACCCAAGTCTCTCAGAAAATGGAGAGGACGGGTTCTTAAGTGTTATATGGGACATGAAGGGGGAGGAAGAGATGAGGGCAAGGAGATTGAAGTAAGAAGTAGGTCTTGCCCATGCTTTCCTCTTGCAGAAAGATAATCCATTATCTTTCACCAGCTGTCACCCGTTTCAGAGCTCCCCACAGAGCTCTGAAGGTAAATTACTGGAGCGCATTTTCCAGTAAAGTCTGTGTATCATTTATTCTGTAGCTATCAAGCATACACTTGAAGAAAGAGCTATCATTACCAATGTGCACAACAACATACTACAGCCATTGACACAAAAGCTCATTGCTGCAATGTGTGCACAAGCGTGCATTGCTGTTCTAAAGACATCACTGCAAAGTGCCTTCTCTAAATATAAATAGGAAATGAGAAGTGAAGAATCTGAACTAAATGAAAGAGGAAATCAAGGACATGAGAGGAGGGGAATGATATTTCTCAGTAGTTTTAACCAGCAAGACTCAGTCCAAAAAAATAAGTTATTGCCATTATTTTTACTATCTGCTTTTTCTTCCAAGGTACCTGCAAGTGTGCATATACCAGAGCATCTGAAACAACTACAAAACACTTCAAAAAAAGTTTCTTCTGAAAAACTAACAGACATTATAAACTGCTCATAGACACAGTCCTTGTCCCAGAAGGGCAGTAGACCATTACATTTATATAGTACTGTCAATTAATGGTTCATGACATAGCTGACAGTATATGTTCTCTGAGAGGGATGTCTCCCTGACTTCCAGGCATTTAGGAATGTAAGAATTTTGAAGAATCTCATTATTTTCCAAGGAGTTTGCTGGAAGCAACACACTTAAAGACACAGATATAAATTCATTGTATGGAAAGTCAAGTGGCACTTAGGATACCCTATAGGCAGGACACACCACTAATAAAGGATTTAGTTCTTGGGTTTTGCCCCATTTATACATTGTTATCCTCATCACTGATAGCGATTCCTGTGCTATTTTCCATATATCAATACGATTTTGAAACACTGAATTTGTCGTGCGCTTTGGTTAGCTGAGTGTACTATCATTAATAAAGAACATCAGCATTAAAAACATGTTGCAAGTCCAACTTCATGTAGGTCATAAAGCTCTTATTCTACAGAGGAAGCAAAAAACCTCAGCTACTATCTCCCATTAGATCTTTAGAACTATGAGGAAGATTTGTTTCACCCTGTTGTTAGCAACCGCTTAGCCAGACTCGTTACAATGTCAGATATAAGGATATTAGGAATCCTACTAGATAGGGATCCCTTTGTGACATGAGAACATGTATCTAGTAGAACAGCTAGACCTGTGTTTTTCATAAAGGATGATTCAGGTTCGCAGTCATGCAGGGATTTGAGGCTCTTCTGACACCTCCATGGAACAATGCTTTAAAATATTTCAACTGCTATCAAGGCTAACAACAAGACATAAGGAAACCACACTTGAGAAAAAGCACCAGACATAAAACATAGGTTCAAAGTTCTTAAAACCTGTTCTGGCAATTCTCTGCCAGGAACAAGGAAACTGGTGCTTTCTTTAAATACATGTCAGAACAATATGAAAAAAATTTCGTTTCCCTTCATTTACAAGCCCAGTTACAAGTTTGTCGATACTTACGTTCAGACTGTGGTAACCATCTAACATTATAAAAAATTAATAGTAAATTTACCCAAGTTATGTGAACTTCTTTATCTACTACAACAAGAAGATTCTATTTCACATATTTCTTTCCATTCTGAGAAGTATGAAGAACAACTGTTTTCTATTAGAGCAACCATGATGTAAAATGCATTTGCCAACACAGGAAAAAATATTATACTGAACCACAGAGTAAATTTAGGTTGGAAGGGACCTCTGGAGATCGGAGTCAATCAGGTGACACAAGGCCTGTCCAGCTGAGGTTTGTCCCTTAGGATGGAGAGACTATCACCTTTCTGGGAGACTCTTCCAGTGCCAGACCACCCTCATGACAAGTGCTTTATATCCCCGACTGTTTTAATAGTCAGAATCCTCCTTGCCGTAGTCTGTGTCAACTGTATCTCCTTTTTGGCAGTGCACCCAGGAAGCATCTGCCTGTGTGTCCTCCCTAACCACACATCTGGCAGTTGAGGATCAGCCCCCCCTTCTCCAGGCTGAACAGCTCCAGATATCTTAGGCCTTTCTTGCATATTTTGTACTTCAGGCCTCCAACCACACCAGTGGTTTACTGCCAGACTCTCTTCAGTTACCCAGTGGTTTTTCTGTGCCGGGAAGCCCAGAAGTAGACCAAGTACCCCAGAAATGGCCTCAGAAGTGGTGCAAAGAGACAAATAAGCATTTCCCTCAGCTTGCTGGCTACAGTCTCGCAGCTGCAGCCCTCTACACAGGCAGCCACTGTTTCTACAATGGTGCACCACTGACTTGTTCAACTAATTGTTTACCAGGATTCCCAAATCTTTTTCTGCAAGACTGTTTTGTAGTTGGTCATTCCCCAGCTTTTACAGTAAGACTTCACACTTGTCACACTGAACTCGGTGAGGTTTCAGTGTGAAGGAAGTATAATGCTGGTATGCAAAAGGTGAAGGACAGAATGTAAGGTCTGCCATCCCCACCCTCAGCAAGCGCCTGAAACTGTAAACACAATCTTTATGATGTTTAATACTACCCACAAGAACAGGAAGGTTATACCTAGACAATCTATAGCTCTGATTCTTTCGTGATCAATCAGGGCACTTCTGCTCCTGGTCTAAGCCACTCAAATCCATGCATACCTTTAATATCGAGGAAAATTACTGAAAGCCCTTTCCTAAGGGTAGTAAAAGCTTCACCATCACCAAATTTTAATTTTTTAAATTAAACTTCTTCCCCTTCCCTCCTTCTCAAAATGTCGAGTCTTTTATCTTTACAATTCATATCAGACAGAGTCAACTTCAGGATTCACCAGGATTGATTATTTCTAGGCACAGATGTAGACCTGTCTGGGTCAAGCCTGACCAGTATAGTCCTGTTCATAGGGCACTACATCCAATCCAGTAAATCCTGCTGGCCCACAATAACAAACACAGTGATAACCACAGTTATCAGTTATTCAGTTGCCTTAATAACCAGTAAATATTTCTAAGGGCAAGATAAGGATGAGCCTGATACAGCCTCCCGTTAGGCATCCCCACTGTATGTTGTCCTGTGTTATCTGGAGTACCAGGCCAAAGGGACCACAGTTTAAAAACAACCGTGTGTATATTGCCATTATTCCCAACTTAAATATAAACTGTTCAGGAAACCAAAGAATGAACTTACTGGTAATGGAAATCTTCAGTTACATAACAAAGTAATTTGAACACAGTCAAACTTAACTCCTCTCCACAGCAATATGTTGCCACATGATTAAGGCATTTTACTACAACTACTTAAAGGTGGTCTGGAAAGAAAATGTTTGTGCTTCTTCCCTGTGACACAACCAATCTGCAACTTCTCAGAAAGTCTGTTCTGAAAGCTGAAGCGTTGTGAGTTTAGGAAAAATACCATATTACTCTTAAAAGGCAGAAAGATTAAATATCACAGACTCCAGCCTTCACTCTGCACTATAACATGTAGCAATTACCAGCTCCATTAGGACATTGAGATCACTTTTAGCCTCTTGTACATGTAAAACTTTTCTTCTTACAGCCTCCTGTAGGAAGTCACATAGGGTGAGGTTCTGAATCATAAAAATGTAGTTTCCTTTAGGGTGAGTAACTTGACAGCACTGCAGGGCAATGAAGCCACCCTAAAAGGAACCACTGATAGCAAGAGCACAGCGAGATCCCCTCCTCTGCTTAAAGAACATACCAACTAAAAAGAAAGAAAATGTGGCCAGATATTACATTGCCATTTCTCACAGACATAATGCAAACCCTCAGACACAGAAACCTAATTTAAATTTATTAATTTATTAATATAATTAACAATAATAATATATATATTTATATATTGTTATTATTATTAATTTAAAATTTAAATTCTTAATTTAAAATTTTCAATAGAAACTTCTTACTTAAGTACACCTGTAGCTATAGGAAAGACACATTTGCTACCCTCCTTTGGATCCAGAGTGCAAGAATGGACAGAAGCCTGCAGAACAAAGCCTGCAGTGCCTGCACACTGGGCATCCATCTCTCAGGGCTAACAAGACAAGGAGAGCCCAGCCGTGCAGCCATTATACACAGAAATGGGGGTGGAGGGAACAACACAGGATGACCTAACTAATCCTATCAGAAAAAAGAGCTAAATTTTAAGACTAAACATGCATCTTAAAAAGCAAACCTTTGGGAGCATATTTCAAAATGATATAATAGGATCTTCATGCCTGAAGTCACCCTCCTGCTGTTTCTACTCTGCCTTAATTACAGTAAAAAAGAAAGACACTCAGAACACTCACAGCTTTCCTCACTGATAATCCAAGTCACACGGGCAGCAATAAAGCCAACAGCAACACAGAAAAGCTCCATGAAGAAGCCAACTTTTGAGGAATGATGTGCAAAATGAAGGTCATAGAAGTCAAGTAATTGCAGCAGAAATCCAAAGGTGTGCAAGGCAATGGAAACAACCCCCATTCACCCCCAAGGTACACATGGATCTCTGGAAGAGGCAGAGGGGGGACCAGGGACAGAGGAATTCCTCAAGAGTGGGAAAAAGGTTTCAGATGCCCCACCAGTATTAGCATGCAATTACTAGAAAACTTGTCCTTCCTCTGATGAGGACAGAGATTTCATCTGTCCAGGGAAGGCATACAGTTTAACTCTTAGGCTAGGGGACCATTATTAGCAGGGAAATCATAATGTACAAGCCCCCCCCATACTTCTGTAGTGGTTGCTATGTTTTGGGTAGAGTTATACCACCTGTAAAAAGAATTAATCCACATCCCATGAACTACACAGTCCCAAATAAAAATACAATACTGCCAGAAAAAGAGTGGTTTAAGACTCCTTTAAGACTGACTTCCACATATCTACCTACATGAGCTTAAAACATGTGTCATCTTACTTGTACCTCTATCTTTCACCTAATTGTTTCATGACAATTAGAACAATATAACCCAGGTTGAAGATGAATTAAAAATCCAGACAGAATTTTGTATGGACTTTTCTAAAACCCTAAACATGCACATCTTGCTAAACTCGCACAAACACATTTCAAGTAGGACTTCACAAAGCAATTATCCATGTTTATTTTTATGTTGGAGAACAATTATAAATGGTGAAAAGAATTTGGAATTGGTGCTGCTTCTCATCTTTTCTCTTCTTGACCTTCTGTAGAAAGGCAGCTATACATATTCAGCCCTCAATGGCACTTCACTTAAGCAAATTAAGAACTATATCTCAGCTTTCATTAATGCACATCTGATTAATAAATTCCATTCATTTTCAATGATTCAGTACTTGGTGAAGATACCCCACCAGTTTCCAAAGCTCAGACTCCTTTACAGAGGTCTCAGGTTGGGTGTCCAAAGATACTAATCACATTTGAAGCTTTAGGCCATGGTTAAGTAATAACAGGTTTTAGTGTTAAGACCCTGATGACATGAATGATAGAAATTAAGATCTCAGGCACTTCAGGATGCCTAAGGCCTCAGCTGGAAATGATGGATGCACACACTTAATCTGAATGCACTCTAAGTATATCTACAGACATGATTACTGAGGCCTATGCAAAATCAGGTTTAAGAAAACAGTGTGTAGTTTCCTATTGAAGAAAGCTCCATTCATTATAGTGAACAAGATCGTTACAAATGAAAGCTTGCATTCTGGCAATCTGCATACGCTGATGAGAAAAACAGAGTGGAAGATTTTAGTGTCAGGAGATAGCTAAAATGAACAGATCACAGTGAACCACAGAGCAAATGTACATAAAAATTCTTAGACCTGGAAAAGCTTTTTAAAATCATATCCCTTGTCTTAAAAAGGTAAAAATTAAAAACAAAACAAAACACCACAAAACCTAGAGCTTCACTGAGATATATTATCAAGCATGATACAAGCCCTTCGGTAACTACATCAAGACTACACTGGAATTCTCAAGTGTACTTTATGAACAACCTACAAAATTAATCTCAGCTCTGTTTAAAGCATTATCAAAGGCAACAATACAGCAAAAAACTTTAACAAGCCCCTTCTATTTTTCTAAAAAGTTGGTTTATGGTCCATCATCCTACTAATCTTTTCAGAATTGGGTAATGAAAAAGATGAACCATAAAACTTTCCGTAATCCTATTCTGTTAAAGGCTCAGATAAATTTACAATTGTTAAGGTAAGTATTATAATTCTTCCTTTTCATAATATCCATCTAAAAACAGCTTGCATGCATTGCTTCAAATTACATGCAAGGGATAAAATATAATTTTTATAAATGTAAAGAACATGTAGTTTAATGTTCCCAACTAATCTCAACTACAGATCAACATTTTTAAAATCCGAAACATTAATAGAGAACCATAAAGTAAAAGCAACTTGCTAAAAATAGCTAACGAAACAAGTCTCCTCAGTTCTGATTCATGCAGTTAAAATCATTTGTTCTAGTAGGTGTGGAAGAAACTGACTCACTCCCACATGTGAATTGTTTGCAAAAATAGGTTAGTTCAACTTAATTTGATTTAATAAGTTTATTGTACTGGATCTGTTGACTAAACTGACTTTCAAGGCATTTCACTGGCAATGCATAACTCTGCCAACTGTAGAAGTTTTAAGGATGCAAATTAAGCAAGTTTTTTTGCAAAATATTATATCTTAATATATGTGAAAAATCAATATGAAAGTAATTTAGATTTACAAGTGCAACAAGTCAGAAAAATCATTAGATTTATGGATGCTTATGAAACCTTATTTCTGCATTCTATACTTTATCATGTACCATCACTGAGAAACTCCTAGCTGCACACATTTTTTCTTATATGAAGACAAATTTATCCATGACTTACTTATCCTTTTCTGAGTTTTTATAGATAAACAAAATTAATATGTAAAATACTGATTGCAGCCTTCAACATACCACGTAATTCCTCAAGCCCTCACTAAAGACTTGTGCTATTTATTAGCACCTTTATCCACAGAAAAAAGATACTGACTTCCTTCTATGGGACAAAAGACAAGCTTCACCCAGGAGTCTGTCACGTTAACAGCACATGCCTGTGGATCTCTCATCTTCCAGACCACATTACTTTCCCACTATTAAAACATGACTGCACCATTCAGTGCGACGTTTCACTGCATAAAGTTTTACAGAAAAAGTCATTAAAAGATATTGCCTCGTTCTAAAAATAACAGATTAAAACAGATGTACTGTAAAGAGTCCATCATCACACAGCAGCAGGGTTTGAACCTCATGCCCTCAGGTCATTAGTGCAGCCTACAATGCTGTCAAAGATAACATGGCAGCTTGGGCTACTTCAACATGAATTAACATATGTTTTTGAAACGAACAAAACCAGTTTAAAAAGCAGAGAATGCAGGGAACTGGGATTTGGCAGTCATGCTCACTAAGACTTCATTAGCAAAGGTGACCCAAGCTATGGTGCGCCATATCTGACCACAGGAAAGCGCTCAGGAACAGAAAAGGGTGCCAGCTGCATCCACACTGCACAAATAAACTGTAGTGATCACCACCACTTGCCTTCCCAGAACCTTGGAAAGGCATCTGTAGCTGTACGTTGCCCTCGTGGGCCCTCAATCCACACCCTCCTGCTGGTAGCTCTAGTATAAGAGATCATAACAGGCTCTGGCGGATAGAGGATGGAAGTAAAGGAAATTTAGCCAAAATCTGAAATTCAGTTGTCTTGTTCATCAGCTGTCTTCATTATCTAACCACAGTCATTTCACACTCGTGCCCAACAGGCTTATCACTCACTGCACAGCTTTTGCCTGCACAGAGAAGGACATTATACAAGCTGGCAGAGCCTGAGGTCCCTTCCTGGCTTTTTATGTGTATTTCTGCAAGCAGGAGTTGGGGGAGGAGTGCCAAAGGGAAAGAAGAGAAGAATTTAAGCCCTCAAGTCAAGAGATGTAACATGTTATCAAGTGACAGTTTTTCCTGGTGTAACCCCGAAAGGCCAAAAAAAAAAAAATCCTCATAAGCAACACTCAAAGTCCAACAACTCCAAGGTCGTCTCAAAAATACTTCAGGATGGTTTCTGTCTCCTAAATCAGCAGCACACTCCCTCACACATCATGCCCCTGTCCTTACCTACCACTTTTTCTAGTATATCAGTAACTGTGGCAGTCAGAGAACTACATCTACCCCGCAGCTCGTTTTTAAGATGCTCTAATGCAGGCTGGGAAGATCTTTTCTCAAGTTCACATCTACACTTCTAAACACAACTTCTTTTAGGCTGAGAGCAGGCTCTACACTATTCTGACAGAAAGGCCACCCTGCAAGATTCTCCCTTCCCTCATTAGGTATTCTTTTATTTGAAAGGTTAAGGTGCCTTTTTAAGCAGAACTGGAAGGAGGAGAAAGAAGGCCTGGAAAAAAAAAACTTGCAAAGCTCACAAAGCCCCTCCAAGCAGCAAGATCCAAACTTGAATCACCAGTCCTGAAAGCAACCCAAAGCTGTGAATCACTGCACCAGCACAACAGCAGCCCGTCCTGGTAAACGTTCTGTGCATGATTTTTTCCATCTATGGTCCAGCCTCGAGTGTAAGAGATATATACCCAAAAGTGGCAGCTCAGGGCTAGGCTAGAGGTTGCTTTGAGCACTGCAAGTGTACATTTTTCTCTCCTCTAGTCCCCACTGGGGGGGTCCCCTGGTGGTCTAGTGGTTAAGATGCTGCGCTCTCATTGCCATGGTCGCAGGTTCGATTCCCGGTCCTGCTTCAGGGACAATCCCCCGGGCAGACAGGGCTCGTCAGCCCCTAAGGCCATCCATCTAAGAGAAGGTCACTCGAAACAAACCTACGTCCTGAGGACCTCACTGC
>JAWWLV010000179.1:53969155-53999330 GCA_035041135.1 Platyrinchus mystaceus
CCCGGGGGATTGTCCCTGAAGCAGGACCGGGAATTGAACCTGCAACCTCGGCGCTGAGAGCGCAGCATCTTAACCGCTAGAACATAAGTTATAAATAAAAATACCTAGAAGAAAAGGACTTTGGACTCCTCACTTGCAGCTCAGCTAGGTCTTCTCCAAAGACATGTGG
The DNA here is from genome assembly GCA_035041135.1 of Platyrinchus mystaceus. Lineage (NCBI taxonomy): Eukaryota > Metazoa > Chordata > Aves > Passeriformes > Tyrannidae > Platyrinchus > Platyrinchus mystaceus. The sequence continues at coordinate 53,969,325 of JAWWLV010000179.1, forward strand.
CATAAAGATATGTGTATTATAATACATCCACTGTAGGGAAAAAACAGTCTGAAAGCTCCATTCACCATGGGAAAGCTGTAATTGCCAAGGTTAAAATGGCAGATTCTTACAACATTTGCAAAGCAATGGAAGCCACAAGCTGCCTCAAGGCGAACGGCCACACCCTCCACTCTTCTATGGTTAGCAAATAGGAAGAAGATTTTGAAGAAATAAGCCTGTGGCAGGTCTGCCGGGAAGTAGCAGTGGGATTCACAGGACAGAAGCAATGGGATCCACCTTTTGGAGCTCAGCAGCCTCTGCAGGTAAGGTGTGAGGCTTCAACAGATGTTGAGTAGGGACAAGTCAGCCCAAGTACCACAGGATAAACGTGGGGCGTAAGTTTTTGGACTCCCCATTTCTCTTCTCCAGCAACCAAGCACCAGCTCCAGAATATGAGCAGCATCATGCTGCTGTCAGAGAGCAGAGATATCCACATCCAGACACTACACCACACAACTCTTCATCTCCTCTGCACCACATAGCCAGAAAAAGCCCTGCCTCAACTACCACGCCTGAACTCTCTTTTCTCTTGGCAATTAAGAATGAGAGCAAGTCCATTACCCATGCTGAATCATTTCAAGGGAATTTTACATGTGTGATACCTCACACTCAGTTTTAAATCCAAAATTTTAAAGAAATGCTTGTTACATAGCTGAATTTAATTCAAATTTAGAACCTATGCAGCTTATTTTCATTGCCAGTGATAAGTCTCCATTTTGTCAAAAGGAAATTCTGTCTGCAGTTGATAAAGAAACACTGCTCTTCAAAGTATATCCCAAATATTTAACTACACTCTCATGCTTCCACAGACACATACAGCACAGAAAACTTGTGCACATCAATCCAGAATATCTTCTAACAGAGAATCAGGCTGTAATTAAGACATATCATGACATAAGGAAGATTAGCATGTTTGGCATGATATTTTCCTTATTAGCTGGAGGCAGAAACAAGTTCCTTGTCAGTGGAAACATACTGTGAGGGCATTAGGACACAGATAAAAGGTGTCTCCTTGCTGGCATTTATTTGTTTTTAACAGCTTGAAGGAAAGGGAGGAGCAAAGGGTATCAACTGTAATTGGTTTTAAGGGTATGCCTTGTTGATGGAACACAAATATACAGCAGTCCAGATTTAGGCCCACCCCCTTACCATCAAGAGCCTGGATTATAAACTTTTATCCCTACTCTGCAGCACCAGATGGTAGCTCACATACATTTCAATTATTTATTGAATAGGCACTTTGTTATACCAGGGTAATCCCACACTGCAGTAAGAACTACACACTGTTTTTATTGCGAGCTATACTTTTCATCAAGTCAGTAACCTTTTCACATTCAGTGAACACAATAAATAGAATTAAAAGAAGCGATTTTATAAACAATTGGATAATCGGCCTCTCCATCACACAGAAAATGACAATGCAGGGATCAATCAGTGAGATACAACCACCAGCAGTGCTATGGAAAAAGCACATCATTCTCTGGCCTGCCCCAGATCCTTTCCTCAACTTCAGTGCTCAAAGTACCTTTGCAGTCTGATCTATCACACTTAATAGTTTGCTGGTGCTCACCCGTTCAAGCCATCAGCTTGAAAACAAAACACCCTGAATGCACTTTGCAGAAGATGTACAAAGCTCCCACGACAAAACAAATAATCAATGTTCCCCGGGCTGCAGCCTCGCGGGGCAGATGTGATAAAATGGTTAATTATTCAGTTGGCAATCGCATTACTGACGTCAATAGAAGAGTCCAGGAAGTGAATCCTCTTAGTTTGTTAGTGTATGACAAAGAGTGGTGGTCCCCACAGAAATTAAGGAGAACCAGCTGTCCCTTCATGGTAGTGCTCTGGTCTGTAGTGCTGAAGACACACATTTGCATTTACTGAAGTAAATCTGCCCCTCCCTCTCCCTTAGGAAATCCTTTGTTTTGTTGGTTGTTTTTTGTTGTTTTGGTTTGGTTTTTTTTAAGAGTGCTCTTTTAAAGCCTAATTAACTGTACATGCATGAAACAGCTGATAAACGGGACAATGTACTCGTGAGCAATGATCTCTCCTCCCTCCCCTTCAATTCTCATTTCCATGGAGAAGTTAAGTCACCTTCATCATGCATTATTATTCATAACTTACTCAGCTGAATAAACCAGTCAGCCACCATGGCCCTTTTAACATAAATTCATTTAGACATGCAGCAGGGAAGGATCTCGGCTCTCCAAATACCTGTAGTCAATAGCCTTTAACTAAACAACACTGGATAGGAAACTTTTATCCTAAGTGTTACCAAAAGTATCCACATTTTCTTTTGTCAGCACTCTCCGTACTACTGGAGCTCTCTCATAATCAGGCTGCTTAGGAGTAGGAAACCATTAAACAAAGGTCTTATAAAGGCCGCCTAGGAACGCTCTGTCCTTCGGGGGCATACCCGAATGACAAAAAAGACTGCATGATGAACGGGAGCTGTTGTTTCTTCAAGACACGCACACATACACACGCCCTCTCCAAAGCAACGACCCGGCACCAGAGCAGCGTTTCAAAGCCTGAGCCCGCAGCTCTCCCCTTCTCCCCCTCCCCCAGCTAGGAAACCCTCCGAGGAGCTCCGGATTAGCCTGACATTTCGGGCTAAGCCGAGCAGGGTTTCAGGCCAAGGACACTCCGGTGTTCTTCCTGCCGCCGGCTGCCAAGCGGTTCGCCTGGGACCGAGGGAGGAGACCTGCGGGGTCAAGGCCCGGCTGGCGGCGGGGGTGTTCCCCAGGGAGGCGCCGCGTCCAGGGGCGGCGTCTCCGGCCGCTGCCGGGAGCAGGGAGCACCGTGCGGGGCCGGGCCGCCTCCGGCCCCTCGCCCGCCGCCCCTTGCAGCCCCCACCTCCCCGGCCCCGGCCCCCCGGGCTCACCCCACTCGAGGAAGTCGGACACGTATCGGTCGCGGCGAAGCGGCGAGTCGCGGCTGCACTCGGCGTAGACGCCGACCAGGAGGTCGAGCAGGGTCTCCACGCTCAGCACGCTGTCGTGCCGCTGCGGCCCGTCCAGCACCAGCTGCTCCAGCCGCTTCAGCCGCACCTTGGCCGACATGGTGCCGCTGGGGCGGCGGGCGCGGGGCGCGGGCGGGACGGGGCTGGGGCGAAGGGCCCGGGGCTCAGCCGCGTTCGGCCGCCCCGCGCCGCCTCCCGCGGCCGAGCGGCTCCTTCCGCGGGCTCCGCCTCAGGCGCGGACGGTCCATGGGCCGGGCCCGGCCACCCCCCGCCCCGCTGCGCTGCGGCCTCGCCCCGGCGGCGGCAGGGAAGGGAAGGGAAGGGAAGGAAAAGGGCCGATCCCGATCCCGCTCCGGCTGCTCCTCCCCCGGCCCGGCGCGGCCCCTGGAGCGGCCGCGGCCACGCCCCCCGCGCGGCGCCCGCGCGCTCCGACGTGGGCAGGGCCGCGCGGGGCCGCGCAGGAAGGTTGGGCCGAGCGGGGACCCGTAGCGGCAGATTCGCCGCGGAGCGGGCGGGGTGCGGAGCGGGAGGAGCGTCCGCAGCAGCACTTTCGTCTGTCCCACTGTGTGTGTGTGTATGTATGTATGTATGTATGTGTATATGTATGTATGTATGTATGCGATCTCCTTCGGGAAGGCCTCTGATGTGAGATGTTGGTGTACTTTCAAGCCTGAGAAAGGAAACCTAATCAGTGGAACAGCATCCCTTACTCAAGGACATGGGTGGAGCCCGCAAGCTTTAAGGATGCAGTAAATCGAGATGTTGGTGTATGTCTATGTTTACAGAATCACAGAATGGGTCAGGTTGCAAGGGAACGCAGTGCATCATCTGCTCCAACCTCCCTTGCTCAAGCAGGGTCATCCCAGAGAATGTGGCACAGAGCTGCGTCCGGATGGTTCTTGAATATCACCAGTGAGGGAGACTCCACACCCTCTCTGGGCAATCTGTTCCAGTGCTTAGTCACTGCACAGTAAAGAAGTTCTTCCTCGTATTCTGGTGGAACTTTCTGTGCATCAGTTTCTGTTCGTTGCCTCTTGTCCTATTGCTCAGCACCACTGAGAAGAGCCTGGCTCCATCCTCTTGGCACCCACCCTCCAAATACCTATAGACACTGATGAGGTCCTCTCTCGGCTGTCTTCTCAAGGCTGAGCAGCCCCAGCTCCCCGAGCCTTTCTCGTAAAAGAGATGCACAAGCCCCTCAATAATCTTTGGTACCCTCCACTGGACCTGCTCCAGGAGCTCCATGTCTCTCTATATGTTGCTAACTTGGCAAAATACTCAAGGTCCATGTATCCTACAGATGAACTATCTTAATTATAATACTAAAAATCACACCTACATGTCAAAAAGACCCCTGCCCAGGTGAAGACCCTTTGTCTGAACATGTACAGAAGTTAGCTGGGCTTACTTGGAAATTACTAACCAATCCTAACAGAGGGGTTGTATTTGCAAAATTACTAACTCTGAATTTCTGTGTATAAATAATGGGCCGACAGTCTGGTGGCAGTGCCTGATTTGTGGAATACCATTGAGCACCTGGGCTTGTGCAATTCTGAAATAATCAATGTCTCCCCTGAGTGTGTAATTATTGGCTTGCTGCACACCAGGTGACGAATCCCATTTTCTGGATAACGTGTGTGTCCCAGCCTGGCTCTGTGTGTGTGTGTGTGTGTGTGTGTGTGTGCCCCAGCCTGTGCCATCCTGACAGGGCTCCAGAGCAAAGTCCCCTCTACTCAGTTCCACACCTGGCTTCCCAAAAAGTATGAGACTGACCCCGGAGGCCGCTATTCCCACAGGCCTTTGCTGGGCACTGTGGGCATTGGGAGACTTCTCTGGCCATCACTGGAGTGAGACTTCCCTTTTCCCAGCCTTGCGCTGTGGCTGGGCTTGCCTTGGTGGCAGCAGGCGTGGGGCTGGCAGGGCCTCACAGAAGGACATGGTGTCTGGAAGCTGTGGCTTCCTATGTCTTTCAGAACCTCCCTGGTGATAGGGCTTTATTTCCCAGCAGCAGCAGCTTGCCTGGGCAAAGAGAGCCCTGTGTAGTAAGTTCCCTGCTTACTACAAGGGACCTGGGTATAAGGCATTCAAAACTTTCTGCAGTGCTGCTTTTTTTCTTTCTCATCACAACTTATTCTGAGAACTGTTCTCTGTGGAGGCTGCAGCACCTCAAGGCAAGATGCTGAATAGCTTGGGATGGGAGTTTACTTCTGTAGGAATGCAGCCAGTCAGGTCCTGATGCAAAGCTGAACTGGCAAGGATGCCGTTTCCTTGCTTGTCTCCCCCGGGGAGTAGTTGGAGTGCTGTGTGCTGAAAACCATCACACCGGAAAGAGAGGCAGCCGAGTGCTGGTTCTGTCCGGGCTGGGAACCCCCTGCCTCTGGCAGCAGGAGCTGGATGGGGGTTTGCACCGTGGGAGCTGCGGTTGTTGGGGCTCCTTCATGGTCAGATGTGACATGTCAGTCATTGCCAAAAGACCTGAACGTTCTCATCCATCACCTTCAGGGCCAGTGGCGAGGCCAAACCCAACCAATGCTGCACACTGGGAGCTGCCCTTTTCAAAGGTTCAGAAGCATAACCAGGCAGAGCTAGATGGATTATTGTGTAGCAGAAAGTATTGCTTCCAGTGTGACAGAGAGGTCCAGCTGATGATTACAGAAATACTTCTTATCAGGCATGTTTGATAGCTCTTTGACACCAAATATCTGAGAGCTATTCAGTTCATAATACTGTGCTATGCATTTGAACCCAGTACCTGGGTCAAGAAGATACAGGCATGTTGGGACCTGCTAATTCTAAAAAATGCAAGTCTGTAGAAGATCCTGTGAATCATACTTTTATACTGAGAACCTATAATTTTAAAACAAAGAAAACTCACAGTGGACAAAAATAGTTTTGTTTTTCCTGAATAACTTCTATCTCTTTGGACTTCCTTCTGAAAACATCCACTTGAAAAAAACCCCCAAAAAACCATTTCACAGCAGATCTCAAAGTTTTTGTTGTTCTCTCCTTGCATCCCTCCTTGATTACAATTGTTTCACCTGACCTCAAACTGTGTCATATCACAGATACATTCATTTACAGGATCCTTAGCATTTTAACAGTCACAATTGTTTTTCTGGTGCTGTTCCTTTATTTAAAAGGAGAGCTTAACATTTTCTGCTTATTATCACTTTAGAGACTCATTTTCCGGCAGTTGATCAGAGTAATGGCTGGGGAGAACAGAGTTTTAAATATCCTGTTACAATATCTATCTTTCCCCTTCTTATCTGTTCTTGCAGGTGTTGATTATCATCGCCTCCCTCACCAAGGAAGAGATAAAGGAGGCGACAGCTGGGTGAAGAAATAGCCATTCCTGCCCACCAATTGCTCCATTGTTTCCAGTCTTCTCTGTCTGTTTTACATTAGTAGAATTCAGGGGTTTTCAGGAGCTATTCCTGACTTACACCAGTCACAGGGAAGAGCCGGGTCCAGTGCTGGGAAAACGACAGATGGGTGACAGACGATGTTGAAGCCGCTTTAACAGCTACGGAAGGTTTAGTTCATCAGACCAGCACGTGCAGGATTATTTATGAGCAAAACTGTAGGTATTCCAGAATGAGTTGAAATTTCATTAAAATAAACCCTTTCAAAAGGTTAAAAGCCTTGTGTATTGTAAATAATGCCGGGTGCTCACAGCAAGGGTTTCAACTACAAAAAACCCTACCGACCTGAAAAGTGACATTTCGGTATTCCTACTAGGAAATATATGCAAGTTTGGAAATGTAGCTGAAGATATTCTGCTTCTGTTACTCATCTGTGCCAATTCCATAGGCTAAAAATAAATGTGATCTGGCTAAAATGAACTAAATGATCCATCTTACCTGTTCCTTTTTTCCTGTGGCATAGTGGAAAATTATTTTTTTTTTAATTTTCTATTTTTTAATGAGTGAACGGGTTCTCACTTATCTCACTTATCTGGAATTATTATAGACCTGCAGAACTGAATGCACAAAGTCCATATGGCTACCAAAAAATTATTTTAGATCCAATCACCTTAGGTCTTTTTATTATTTATTTCTTTTTTTGTTGTTTTGGCTGTACTCCAAGTAACTTAGTAACTAGAAGAGGGAGAAATTCTGTTACAGAATTTTGATGGCAACAGGAAATAGCTGTGTCACCACTTTATGACTTCAGGAAAATCCACCCACAGATCATTTTGGAATTGAGGAGAATGAAGAAATATAAAGAGTATGGACAGAAATTGCAAACACAGCTCATTAACAAGGAAGACCCCATGCTAAAAATAAAAGAAAAAAAATGAAGATGTTGCAAATATCTCCTTTGTCCAGACAGATAATTCTAGAAAAAGAGAAAAAAACCCATCAAGTTGCAATATTTTATTTGCTTTCTGTTTTAATTGTTTTTACATTAGTGAGCAAAGGGAAGACTCTATAGAGCTAGAAAACCTAGCTAGAAGACCTAAATATATTCTACTAATTAACAAAATTAGATGAAAATTTTAACTGAGAGAGAAGATGAATAATGTGCAGCAAGGGAGGAGTTTTTCAAGGATCCAGAATGCAAAATATAATTAAATTGAAATCAGAGAAAGCTCATAGTAATAAGTTCCAAAGGTAGAATATAACAAAGCGTTAAATATGCCTAAAAACAACATGACTGTTTTGTTATCATGGGCCTTCCTTCCTGGAATTATTTTTTAGGAAACTGTCACCTTTGCAGCTCTGTTTGTATTTGGCAACATTCTAAAAAATTCTTTCTTGCCAAAAGCAGTGTAAATCTTCAGCTGTCATCCACACTGGGAGCCAAAAATAATCCATCAGTGGGGGCTGTCTTTGATGACGTTGCATCATGTAAACCTGAACACTGAGCTAATGTACTCAATATAAAAAACAACAGCTAAGTCACCACTGGTATGATATTAGCCATGGTGGGAAGTACATGGGAAATTTCTCAAAGAAGACAAAATCTCTGCTTTTTTGGTGATGAATGCTGGAACTCTACTTCATCTTCCATGGAGCTCTGTCTGCTTCAGCTCACTGGTAATGCTCTAGCTGAGCAAGGGAGTTTTACAAATGCTCTTGTCTTTGCACATGATGATGACGAGTGAAGTGGGAGGAAAGAAAGGGCAGTTGTTCACGGGAAAGTGCTGGGAAGGGCTAAGAGTCTGGTCATGTCCAATTTTGAGTAAAATGCTTTCTCATAACAATAATTTAAAAAAAAAAAAAAGAGCAGCAGAGCCATTTGGCAGGCTACCTCCTGTTAAGTGCATTCTGCCATTACGTGCATTGGTTAGCAGTGCTTCTCTTTTGCTTTTGTAAGCATCTAGATTTTAGTGATGGTATAACCCAACATTTTGAACTGAAGGTGAAACAAACTGGGATATGAAAATTTTTTACTTGGTGCATGCTTTCTTAAAGAGAACAAAAAATAAAGAAGCAAAATATCATGGTGTATTAGTAGAGACTTTTAGGAATCCTATCACTTCTGAGTGGTTTGCTTTGCAGGATTTAGGGAACCGAGTGCTATAATAGGCAAAGAAACCATACTAATACCTTACTTCTTCCACTCTAGATGCAGCAGGTTCCCAAACACATAGTTTTATCCCTCAGTATTTTTCTTGCTCACATAGTTGTCTTACTCGAAAATTTCTGCCTACAACTTTACCTGAAAGAAGGGAACTTTCCTCCCTGCTGCTGTTTCAGGAAACTGTCAGTCTTATTGATCTATATGTTTACTGATTACAGGCAGTTTAATATAAGGACCCTGAAATGGATCCCATCAAATTAACAGGCTTCCCATTCCATTCACACTTTGAGAGCAGCATTAACTGAAGTGGGCAGCTGCTTTCATCAAAATCATTATGAGATCACTTGTTCTTGTCTTTCTTCTTTTTTTCTTTTCCCTTCACCCCCACCCCAGGATTTGTCTGAAAATGACTAAATTGTAGGGAACTAGGGGTTTAGATGAGGTCATTGCCGTGGACATCTGGAACAGAATGTCATCACCACATTTAGGCAAGACAACAGCTCATTTTTATTTCAGTTCTGATTTCAAGTCCACAGTATCCTAAGAAAAACATTGGCTCAGTGATCCTGTCTGTTTAGGCACATGGCAGTATTGAAAGGCTGACAAAACAAAACAAAACAAAACAAAACAAAACAAAACAAAACAAAACAGAACACCCTCCTTAGAGTTCAGATCTCCGCTTCTTCAGGGATCTTCTGGGAAAGTGGAAGCAGTGGTACAGAGATGATGTTAAAAAACCCAAATACTCATCGGCAGTTATGACACCTTGCAAGCCACAGCACCATGTCTTGCTCTCTGTACAGCTGCCATTTTGTCATTTAATAGTGTTGTGTTACTGCAACTTCACATCTGCCAGACTCGGTCAGATCAATCTCTGTACAAAGTGTGAAAAGCATGGTGTTGCTAGAGGCGATTTTTTGCACCCGGGTTGATGCTAGACTAAGATTATCTGATTTTCTTTTGTGGGCTTTTTTTATTTTTTGCTAGATACTCTGGCACTGTGGTTCAGCCAAGCTGACAGTTGCACTGTTGCAAAGAATAAGATGAGTTTTAGGTGATACGAAAATAGGTAGGAAATGTGTTCCTTTTTCTTGGCTAATCTGTAGGATTAGTTCTCCTGGGTTGCTGAGAGTAGCAGTGTTATTCATACTGCATTTTAAATTAATATTAATTAATACATTTTATTTTTTATGCCTTGAGAGGAATGACTGAAAAATAAAACTTCTCCAGTCTTCTCTCTTGAACCTTTAAAAATCTGTCACTGACTTTAATAGTAGTGTTCCCATGGAGATAAGCACAACTAAGTCTATCTAAAAGGAAAATAAGTAAGCTGCTTTGAATGAAATATTTTTGCATTTTAAGTAATGTTACTTTAATACACACTTCTTTCTTCTCTAACAAAGTGCTCTTTGATTTTTCAGAAAATGTGTAATCAAAATAAAGAGCAAATTCTATTGTATTCTCTTCCCTGGTTCCCTCTCCACAATGGACAATCCATAGATAATAGTTTTGTGGTAATGCGAAGTTGAAATCAGAAAATATTCCGATCTTTTTCTAAGATACAGGCAGAGCATAAATAGCATTCAGGTAAAAAGCAGTTGTACACCGCCCTAAAAGCAGCAGGAGACATTGTACAGAAAAATGCTTTTACTTCTTCAGTAATGACGACCTGGCAAACCATTCCCAGCTGATGGTTTCTTTATTATAAATTTCTGAGCACTATTCTGAAAGGCAGAGGTGGGACCAAAATGGCTTCAATTCACAGTATCCTGGGACAGTGAAAAAATAACTGTACCAGCTTCAGCATCAGATATACTGAAAGGCTGCTCCTGATAATTCTCACTTTTCCGTCCTATAAAACCTCTTCCAAAAACAAAGTAATTTTTCTGACAATGTGCAAAAAAGACATTTTGCTTCTATCCATTTACTCTGAACAAAGATTTCAGCCAACCTTCAGGCTGATCTTGACTGCACCATTACACATCCAGAGCCGCTCAGTCTGGATTTACAGACTTACCCTGCCTCAGCACAGAGCTGCGCCAAAGCCCTCAGTTCACACGTTAGCAATTACAAAGATTTGTAACAACACTGACAGCAATTCAGAAGAGACCTGAACTTCACAGTACTGCAGGGAAGTGTGAATGATACCCCTACCTGACTCCCCACTGGCCACCGTCAGTCCCCCACCCACTGGAAATATTTGATCCCCCACTTCCCACCTCCCTGCTGGGGGCTGGCTCCTTGTTATCCCCAAGCCAATCCCCTACTCTTCCGGACTAGCAATGAGCTACTCATCTTCCAGTAGCAGATGCTGCAGTAGTGGGTGGGGGCACACAACTGGACTTTTAAGAGATCATGCTTTTTGGAGGTCAGACAACAGGTCATGCTCTCTGCAGGGATCAAGGGGACAGACAAAAAGCCAGAAAGGATCCTGAAGAGCTGGACATGCACCTGCTAATTGGGTCATGGGGGCTGTATGGTGGCTGGCAATGCTTCTGGTAATGGATTAATTTCCCTTGGAAGGAGTAGCAGCAAGGCTTGCTCTCCAGCTTCAGTCAAGAAGGAAAGGATAACACTAGTTCCACACATCTCCAGCTGGCTCTATAGTTGTTAGCCCTCAACCACTCCTAGCATATAAAATTATCTGCAGCCCCTGCTCTTTTATCTTGTTATCTTTTTAGCTTTGGATAGTTGCCTCCATATTATGTTGAAATGATGCATGCATTTTAGAGCAACTTGAGGTTCTGAAAATTGAATCTGTGATGAGCTGCCTCAGTTGGGTTTTCAACTTCAGAGACAAGACCGAACACCATGTATGCAACTCCTAATACCATGGGGGTAGAGACTGCATCTACTAGTGTGTGTGACAGTGTCAAACATACATTTTTATGGCATCACATATATCCTATCAAAGCTCTGTTTTCAGAGACAAAATACCAGGCAGTGATCACCACATGTGCTAAGAGCCCAAGGAGGTCTTGCAAGCAGCAAACACCATGGGAGGAGCAGCAAGGAAGGAATCCCCAAGTAGCCTTGTGCGTGACAGCTGCTTCCCTGCTGGGAGATATAAGAGCAGATGTATAGAGTACGAGGAAGCTGCTGTGGTTATCACTTGTTCTGAGTTTGTTAGCTGTGATGGGGAAATGGGAACTTTCCTGAATGCAAAACTCAAGACTCTGCAGTGACCACTGTCACAGGCCGAGGGCTCGGGGTGGACAACCCTGGAGAGCACGAAGTTGTGATCGCCCTTTCTGCGAGGATCTTCTTGTATACTCTGTGCTGCTCTGGCCCCCACAATTTAAGAAAGATGTGAGGTCCTTGAGTGCATCCGGAGGAGCGCAACGAAGCTGGCGAAAGGGCTGGATGGAATGGCCTGTGAGGAGTGGCTAAGGACTTTGGGCTTGTCTAGTTTGGAAAAAGGAGGCTGAGGCATGACCTCATTGCCTCTCACAGCTTCCTGAAACGGGAGAGTGGAGAGGGAAGTGCTGGTCCCTTCTCCCGGGGATCCAGTGACAGAACACATGGGAATGGTTCAAAGCTTCATCAGGGAGGTTTAGACTGCACATTAGGAAGCATTTCTTTACTGAGAGGGTGATCAAACACTGGAACAGCTTCCTTGAGAGATTACTGATGCCTCAAACATGTCAGAGTTTAGTTGGACTGGATGATCACTGTAGGTCCCTTCCTAATAGACTGAAATATTCTATTCTATTCTATTCTATTCTATTCTATTCTATTCTATTCTATTCTATTCTATTCTATTCTATTCTATTCTATTCCAAATGGATATTGCTCCTGTTCCTGATATTAAGTGGGGGCAGGGGAGTAGGTCCTGAGCTACAGTAAATTGCCATGACTTCATCTGAGTCAATAGCAAATTGCAGAGTCTCACTATGTCAATAACTAAACTCCCCAGGGCTGATAGAATCGGTCATAACTTCATTGAAATCCACTGATGTCCATCTGACTCTGAGGTTTTGGTATTGATTATGCTGGGAGGAGGACAAGACCTAAATTGAATTTTGTGATGGTCCAGGAACAGGATACATTGTTTCAAAGCATTCATCATTACTGTAGTTAATTGAGGCCTGTGCTGGACGAGGCTGTCTCTTTCAATCATTAAAATGCTGCTTGCCAATCTATGATTTGCCCTGCGGATGTGAAAATCTGCACTGACATAATACATGTAAAGCAGAAGGGGTTTGACTATTTCAGGTTTCATTTAGGTGTGTAGCCTATAGTTGCCTCAGGTAACACTGAGGTACTACTTAATCATGATAACATGATTAAGAGGCAAATCCACATGCCTAATTTAAATACATTTGTTCTCTGAACCATCCACCTGGGTGTAGTTTCTAAGAGTAAATGCAAAGTACTCACAGCAGGCTTCAACTCAAGCAGAATCTCAGGGACAGCTTCCAAGTGTAATCACTCATTGTCATGGTAGAAAGTTGAGGTCACCTTTTTTAAAAGTCCAGGTGTTACACATGATCCTCACTGTATTACAGAATAACAGATCACAGAGTGGATGAAGTTGGAACCGACCTCTGGAGGTCACCTGGTCCCACTCCCTCTGCTCAAGCAGGGCCATCTAGAGCCAGTTGCCCAGGGCTGTGGGCAGTATCTATAGGGATGAGAGTGGAGATTTCATGACCTCCCTGGACAATCTGTGCTGGTGCTTGGTCACCCTCAGAAAAAGTGCTTCTTCATGTTCAGATGGAAACTCCCAGGTTTCTGTTGGTTTCCTCTGCTTCTTGTCCTGTCACTGGGCACCACTGAGCCTGGCTCCGTTCTCTTTACGCTCTCCCTTCAGGTATTTATACACATTTATACACATTATACACATTGTGATGCCCTCAAGCATTCTCTTTTCCAGGCTGAACAGGCCCAGCTCTCTAAGCCTTTCATCATAAGAAAGATGATCCGGTTCCTTAACCACCTTAGTGTCCCTTCACTGGACTCTCTCCACAATGTCCATGTCTGCCTTGTACTGAGGAGCCCAGAACTGGACACAATATTCCAGGCAGGGCCTCACCAGGGCTGAGTAGAGGGGAAGGATAACTACCCTCAACCTGCTGGCAATATTCCTCCTAACATAGCCTGGGAAACCTTTGGCTTTCTTTCTCACAAGGACACATTGCTGATCCATGTAACTGCCATTTTTTTTTCTGGGGGAAATGGGCTTTGTGCAGGAGTGAGAGGATATCATTCCTGGAGCCAAGCCTTACAGTTAGAGAACCTGCAGAGAGACTGCTCAGCAGGGCTGACATGGTCTCTCCTCTGAACATAATAAAGAGAGCCCTAAGCTCTCTTCCACTTCTTCAGGTCTTCCCTAGTCACTTCCACCCATCTGTCTTGCCCCAAAACTATCTGATGTGTTACTATTGAGAAAGCCTCCTCGAGAAGCAGCCACCACTGAGCAAGCTGATGTGCAGTTCCCATTGCGGATCCTGCTGGACCCCTAGCAAAGCACGAGGATGGTATTGACTGGAGATACATACAGGAATATGGGGCAACAACCCAAGGTCTCAGCCATGCCTGGCTGGACACCTATCCCAGGATTTTGTCCCTGACAACTTGTAGGCAATCTCATTATCTAAGGTACCTGAGTGGTGAGACACAGCCTGGTCAGAGTGGCCATCTCCCATCTGGCTGTGAGTAGCTGTCTTGTCTTTGTGGGACAGGCTGTGATATTGGTGGTGGATTTGGCAGTGTTAGGTCTACAGGTGGACTTGATGATCTGAAAGATCTTTTCCAACCTAAATCCTTCTATGATTTTAATGCAGTTAGCATGCAGTCTCCAGTCTGCAGCTCAGGTTAAACCCAGATGTGCTGCAAGTTTACACCTTGTCCTGTTCTGCCTGCACTTCCTCCTGCCTGCTGCATTTCCCTTTGGGAATAACTCCTGAGGCTCCAGTGAAGGTTTGCTTCATTTTCACTACCCTGAGGCAGGGCTATGGGCCTCACTCATATGAAGTATGACCTCTAATGGTGTTTTAATGACCCTTTTTAGCTAGTGTATGACCCTGCAGAAGGGCTTTAGTATTCCCATGGGCACACAGCTAATCTTCCAGTAGTTTTACTTGCAGGCTCCTTCCCCCATCATGCTGAAGGAGAGTGTCCAGGTGAAGAAGCCTGGTCCTTCAGACTGCAGGCTGGGTGTATGTTGAACATTTCTCCTATAAAAGCCCTGATTTATATGAAACTCAAATACACTTTAGGAAATCACCAATGTGTGCAAGTGAAACTTGGAATGTGAGGTGTTTTGATCCTATGCAGTTCAGGGAACCCTCAAAACATGACATTGCAACCAGAGGAATATCACAGCTATGCAAAAGTTGAGAGAGCTGGAATACTCTCATTTAAAAATGCACAAACCCACTGTTTTGTAGCAGAAGCAAGCCAGCCAGATATGCAGCGTGAGCATGTATTATGATGAGCCTGGGTTATTAGCAGTCACCAGTTTGGAAGCCCTCAGTGAATAAATTTGCTGTTTCAGGATAAAAAAGGGAGCACGGTATCTGCTTTGTCAGTAATCACCACAGAAGTGAATAATGAAATAACAGGAACAGTCCATGAAGAACTGTACGGATATACGCTGGATTTCTCAAGTTTGTCATAAGAAACAAGCAAGAGAACTACAGTGCTAAAATAGAGGAAGAAACTAATCACATGTTAAAGGAGTCCTTGGGCTGTGAACAGTTACAAGGGAATGAGATCAGACACACTTAAAGATCTGATGCAGAGATCAGGTCACTGTTAATCATGTCAATCAGTTTGTCAGTAGTGATCCAGGATGGAGTGTTCATGAGCTGCAGAACTAAGGAACCTTTCTCCACTGGATCTGTGCCCTTACGCTAATGATCACTAATGAACTCTACTCATCCTCTCTGTCATTTCCATATCAGCATCCTCAGAACTGCTCTACATCCAACACTCCAGTCCCATGCCTGCCTTTCCTACCCATGCTTCCTGTGCCTCCGTCCTCCAGCCCACCAAAGCGTTTACCACTTCCTTCTGTCTAGTGTCAGTGTTTCTAGTTCCCTTCTTGTTTCCCACCTACCTCTTGTGGGCTCTCAACCAAGCACCCTGGCTGTGCTTCTTGCCAGACCCAGTACGTGAGGGCTGAAAACTGGCTGGAGTCTTGCCTTTCTCTCTGGGAGGGTAAAACCACAACTTCTCTCTCTTCTATTAAATCACCCATTTGCACAGAGCATGCAGGAAGAGAAGATCTTTGCTATTTCTTTGCTTTTGACAAATTTGGTAGAAATCAGCTTCCACAGGTACTGGTGCAGGGAGAACAGCAGACACATAACCAGAAGACAGTTGCTAAGGAAATCAGAAACGCAAAACAGGAGGTTCCTGAGGAGCTCTGACTGTGACTTGTAAGAATGCTGATAGCATAAATACCTGCATGATGAAGAAGCAGATGAAGAACAGCCATAGAAATACCCTGGAGGCTTTGAGAAACCGAAGTCCAGAAAGGGACATGACAGAAATGCTGAATTTGAGGTTTTGACTGAGTGTTGTATGAGAGTTGTGAAAGATGTTGGTACCTCCAAGATACACCCAGCACAGGAAGGATGACACAAAAGCAGCTGAGGATTAATGTGCAGTGTGACTGATTGTTTGCATTCAGAATCCAACTCAGTCTCTTGCAGAGGCATATGATATTACTGCAAGTGGGTACAAAAAGCTGACAGAATGAAGCAAAAGATATTTCTTTTGTGGCTTTCCGGACATGATGGGTCAGAGTAGGAGTCCTAACAGCATGTGAGCGTTTTACAAAAGTGGCAGTGAAGGGAAGATAGCAAGTGGGAGTGAATCCTATAAAGAAGAAAAATGGAAGCTTTTAGTTCTAAAGAATTCAACTGCAGAAAGGCAGAGGAACACTTTAATGAGGTCCTTAACAGAGAGGTGGGCAAAGGTGAAGAGTAAGTGGCCATTTACCGCACAGCTGAGCTGTTTGCAGAAGGATTTTTAGGGGAAAAAAAAAAAAAGATGCAAAAGACTCTTGGGAGGCTCAGGACCAACAATGGAGCAGGGCACAGAGTGTTCCTGCTGATTTACTAAAAAATGGGTGGTAAAGATAACATGAAAGCATTTATAAGCTATTTTTACTGGCCTGGGGGTTTAAAACAATAATGGAAGGCTTGAATGTGATCTAAATTGCATGCCCAGTTTGGAGAAAGGAGTAAAACAAGAGCGTGGGAACATCAGAAACTGCTCTTCAAGGCTTGTAAAATGTAACGGTGATGCTCTGGAGAAGCAGACCCCTCAAGCCAGGAGCTAGTCAGGCTTTCCTGAACACAGGACTCAAGAGAGTCCAAGTCAGTTTTGCTGCCTACATCCCAGGAGGCTTTTCAGTCAGTACCTCAATGTGATTGAGTGGCTCTCTGGATTCAGGCTGGACAGACATATGGACAAAGAAGCCCTGCACTCTCCCCTCAACTGCTGCAGCTGTGCTTTTAATATATCTTCTTGTGTCTGTTTCTGGATGACCTGTGAGTTTCTTCTCTGTCTCTCAACCCTTGTCACTCAGCCTCAAACACTACCCAGACAAAACCATGCTACCCAGAACAGCTGAATTCCTGAGCAGCCTCCCCTATATGAATCATATGTTTACTGCCTCTTAAAGATTCCTTAAATGGAAGAACAGCATAGAAACTTACCATAGCTCATCAGATTTAATCCAGTCCTAAACCAGCATTTGTGTAACTACTGTGTTTGTTTTGTGTTGTAATCGCAGCAAAATGCACCTACCACAGGCCATATGGCACACATTCTGCATTCTGTACCCCCCAGCAACAGTGTTATTTCTCCCAGTTTTATTGCAGCAACATACAATGCTGATGAGCTCAAAACTTTTCTGAATAGGACTCCCAAATACTTGGCAGTGTTTTGCATGACAGTGCTATTTGCAGCTTGGCACTTCTCCGTGATTTATTGTTTCACATTAGTCATCAACAGTAAAACCCATCTCTCCTTTATTGGCTTCGGGTCAGCGACTGATGCCCTGATTCACTTTGAGAAGCACCCAACTCTACAAATATTCCCACTGATGTTCATGGATCTCCTGTTCAGTTTGCAGAGCAGGTGGTTATGAAACTATCATTTGCCTTTACATGAAATACAACCATGTAAAAAAAAATTCCAGTATATAATTTTCACAGTCACCTTTCAGATCAGAGCTCTGTTGCAAACATACCAGCTCCCTTCCTGCTTATTAAATCCGACTGTTGCTTTAACCTGCAAATTTTGGTAACTAATATTTCATATCCCAACCTAGTCATTTAAACATACAAGACATTACAGATAATTAAAGTCTTAAAGTCAAATGCTTGCTGGTTTGTTCATGTCCTAGCCTCCCCTTGTAAGCTGTTTTTGAGCCAGTTGTCTATCTAACTCAATGCTTTAGTGCATTATCATACCACAGCCAATAGTCAATTAATCTCTTTTTGAAGTGCTTTTTAAAAATCTTGGCACAAGATATCCTCTCTATTTTTCTCTTACTATCATCCCACTAACAGCTCTGAAACACTGCAGTGAATTAGCTATGCAAGACTTCTTATCATTTCACATCATCTGTCTCATCATTGCAAAGAAGGCACTGAAGCACTGATTTACCAAGACCTGCCTCAAATAGATTACTGTATCCTTCAGAAAAAACAGTATTTTCTTCCCAATACAGTTTATGATGGGTTTCCCCCACCCCTGTGCTGTTTGACTGCATTTTCTTTTGGGAATATTGTCTCGGTCTGACAGGAATGGTTCAGTTTTTGAACTCCGCAAATTCTACACTGACTCGTCTTTTGTTGCCTCTGTCTTTCACCTTTTTGGCTGGGCTGGATGGCAAGTTCAACCAGCTCCTCATTCCCAACACAGAGAAAAACCAACAGATTCTGCAGCTTCTCTGATCATTCCCCTTAGAAGAGTTGCTGAAAGGCTGAGGAACACCAGCCTTCATCCTGGCAGCATATCACTGCTTAAGCACACTTCATAGGTACTTCAACTGCTAGGACATATGGTGCAAAATATGCGCCGGCAAATCATTTCCAACTGTCATGGTCTTTAAGGCCCCCAGATACCTCGTTTGGCAGCCTAGGCTGTGGCAAGCACATCGCTGCATCCTGTGGCATCCTCCTTCTCCCTGACTTATATCCTCTTGAGCAGAAGGAAAACAGTAGCAGCAGATTGATTACAGTATAGTTACCACTTTTCAACACAGAAGGCTTTATTTTAAAATCACATTTACACTTTATCTTATATCTTGCTTGTACTTGTCATGTCTACAGTTACCAGGTAGGGAGAGGAAAGAAATGCAACCCCAGATAACCCAGCTAACAAACATGTGATGGGCTAATTTTTACTGAAGGAGTTTTTCCACTTTGCAATGATTCAGCAGCAGCTGCCATAAAATCTTCGAACATTTTAGTATATCTTTTTTAATGATAGTGGCATAAATAACAAGTTATTAATGCTCAGGATAAAAAAGCAAACCAAAACCCAGGGATTTTCTTCAGCTTGCTAATAAACCTGGCACTTTGCTGTTCCAACAAAAGCAATATATCTAGGAAAGCAGCAACTACAATTTATTCACACTTGACCTGACGTGAGTATCCAAGGACACAGAGTGTTCTGAGTTGCAAGGCAAAAGCAACTTATTTCTTGCTTTTAGAACACTACAAAGCGAATGAAGTATCCTGAAATGGCTTTCACAGGCAGGACACAGCAGGCCTGCCCAGCAGCCACCCATGGCACTTGGCAGGTGGGCAGTGCTTGAGCTTATCCTTTGGTGCGACTGCTCCCACTTAGCTCCCCAAAGCTGGCCAGGCTCCATTGTAGCTGGTAGACTGGCAAATCTGTTCTCTCCAGGACTCTGGCACAGCGTGCCACATGGCACAGTGCTGGCAGACAGCATTTTGGTGTGCATGGCTGGCATAGTGTGCCAACATGCAGAGGTGGGCTGCAGCCCCCTTCTTGCCTGGCTGAGCCTGGACTAGCCTACCCACCAGAGCCTCTCCTGACTCTCCATGGGCTGTGTTGGCTGAAGGAGGCTTCTAGTCCTGCTTCAGAGAAACCTCCCTGAGCACAAGCAAGAGATGCCAGTCCAGCTGCTGCTCTTCATCACTTGCTGCACTGCAGCAGCAGGTTTGGTGTGCAGGTAACCCCTGAGCCCTGGAGAGCTCAGGGTCATGCCCTCAGTGGTGCAGTCTAGTACTTCCTCCCTCCCTGCCCCATGCCTTCTACACAGGTGTCTTTTACATCAGCTTGAAGAGAGCAGCAAAGCAAACCAGAGCTAATACAAGCCCCTGTAAGGGAGAGAGGGTGGGTTGAGATCCCTGTAACACTGAGACTGCTGCAGCCAGCAAAGGCAGTGCTCACAGCTCTGCTCCTTCCTAGAGGAGACATTACTGAGAGCTGGCATGGTCACACAAGCTCATGGCTCCAGCCCAGTGGGATCCTTGAGGGCCAGGGTGTAACTCAGCAGGCAGTATAGGTAATTTTTTCCAGTCTGAGGTAAGATGGGCATCGGTGGAGAAGGGAGATGGGATGATCCAAGTCAACCCATGGCCAACTCACCTTGGAAGGATTCATGCCTGTGCATGGGAAGGGACAATGGCTGGTGGCTGTAGAAATGGAGTAGGCAGGGAAGCTGTGCCTGGTGGGGCCTGGGTTTAAGACCAAGCTGCAGCCTCAGTCTCCTGAGAGTCTCTCTGCTTGCCAGAGAGGGATGGGCTCCTCTAGGGCTCAGTAAGACCAGAAACCCAGTTTGGACAATCAGATGTGCCCTCTGTTCTCCTCCTATGTGGGCGTGGAGAAATCCTGCAATACATGCATGTGTATGTGTGTGACATGGACAAGCCAGTCTCAATAGATGCTCAGCAACATTTGAAATGTGAATCTGAACAGTAAAATCTGGAAGTAGACACAGAAACTCATAGAAAAAAAAAACAGAAATACACAGTAAATAGCTAGTCAAGAAAGCTGCACATGGGAATAGTTTGAATTAAATACGACCTAAATTGTGATAGTTACTCTAACCACAAAAAGGATGCAGTTTGGTCTTACATTGTGACAGTCACAGTGTCCAAGCACATGAGAGATGCTGGGAAGTGAACACATATGATGCAGCTGAGTCATAGTGGGGAAAAAGAGAGGGAAATATAGAGAGGTGGGCTAAACCCTCAGGTTGTGGTTAAACTGTACCAGAGCCCCAGATCAGTGAGACCTCATCCTGCTGCTCTCTCCTGTATGGGGCTGAGTGCACAGTGCTCTGTCTTTGCACTGTTGCTAGCAATGTTATTTGTAGCTACTCCATCCATTTCATGGTAAGACCAGGCAGGGACAGGACTGGAGGGCACAGAAACCACTGTTGTGTCTCAGGGAAGCAAACAGGGGCAGGGAGGAACCTGTAAAAGCACCACTGCTGAGGCAATGTGTCCTGCAACCTCAGGCTTGGTGGGACAGTTTCATAGAGAGGTGAGGCCCAAGGTGCTGGAAAATATCTGTGTTTTCTCCCCCTCAGTGACATAGAACATTTTGGGATTAAACTGAAAGAATTCTTTTATTGCAATTGGAGTGACAATTAGTGACAATAGCAGGCAGCTGCTGTACTGTGACCGTGGGTTATTAAGCTAATCATAATTGTCTCCCTGTTACCTTGGACTCCTCCCTGTCTGTATGGGGCATCCATCTGTTGTCGCTCATTCTGTAATTAAACCGGAAGCTCTTTGGGGCAGAGACCATCTTTTCATTATGTCTTGCACGAGGGGGTCCCAATCAGAGCCTCTAGCTGCTACTCCAGCACAAATAAAGTGGCAATAAATAAGGGAAAATACTCTACTTCTCTTGGATTTGAATACCAGTTACAGCTTAGAAAGCATTACTGTTAATGAGATGTGGTTTGTGAGAGGGAAATGTGCTTCATCAGAGGAGATCGACACACGCTTTGCTGCTGGCGAAGACCTGAGGGTCATGGTGAGACCAACCCCCCTGTGACTGCAGTGTGCCAGCTCTGGCATCCTGTGGGAAGGCAAGGCTTCACTCCCAGCCATCAGTGAAGGAGGCATCAGGGAATTTGCCACAGGTCATATACCCCCTGGATCAAGGAGGACCCAACAGCTGGGGGAACCCGGGAGCTGTAACCATCCGTGTCCCTCCCTCACAGCCTTGCTCCCTGGAGCTGTACCATATGCCAGCTGCTGGCTGCTCCTGGGGCATGTGCCAGTGGTGCCCTGTGTGCTGATGTGTGCATGTGTGCACGTGCCTGTGGGCAGGACGTGGTTGGGAGGATCTGGTGTGGGACATCCCGCAGCTGGGGAAGTGCAGAGCATGGCGCTGAGCTGGGGAGGTGCTGCTCCGGCTCAGGACAGTGCGTGTGCAGTGGCTGAATCCTCTGCTCCGCTGGGGACACCAGAGTCAGGACAGGACACCAGGAGGCTTAGGGTCAGGTCAAAATAGAGGAAAAAACCCATCCAAGTGAGGCATACAGTGCAACCCCTCGGTCCAGGCAGACCACCACTCACATCTCCTCTTTCTAAAGGATTATTTTCTCGGCCCCTAAAGAATTGTTTCACTACTGCATTAGCAATCTGCTTCAGAGGCAGGAAACAAAAGCCCACAGTGCTAGTTCATCCTTCACCAGGCATCAAGCTTTGGACGTGTCAGTGCTCTTATTTTATTTGGAGCTCTGGGAGGCTAGGAGTTTACACTTTATGAACACCCTGAGGGGCCAGGACCCATCTCTTCCTTCAGCACCATCTCGAAGTGCAGCAGGATGTGATCCCACGTGTGGCGGGCACAGCATCCCACGCAGCCCATGCCGTGCCCGCAGCAATCCCGGCACTGCCGTCAACTCCTGTGGCATCCCCGCCGAAAACAGGAGCTGCCTTTTGCGTTCGCTCCCGCTCCCTGCAAAACAGCTGAAAAAACCCTCTCTGCTGCCGTAAGAGAATATTGCCAACCCGCCCCAAGAGTGAGGCGCATGTTATGAATATTAATACTCAAGGCTTGCTGGAAAAAATAACCCGAGTGCCCTCTAGTGACACAGGATCGGAGCCGTGCCGGGGTGCCGAGGGGATCGGTGGACTCGGGCACGGCTGAGGAGTGGTGGTGGAAGTCCGGAGGGGCCTCTGGGGATGATTTGGGGGAGAGACCTTTGCAAGGGTGAGGTTTTATTAAAATAACCCGTGGCCTTGCCATTGTAGCCTGCAGGAAACGCTAGATGCCTGTGGCAGCCGTTCAGCCTGGAGTGTGAGTGTAGGAGCAAGCTGATCACGTAGGAAGCCCACTGATAAGGTACTGGCACGGTCCCTGACCTGCCTTTTCCCAATCCTATTACCCAGCTTCTCCAATTCTTCAGCTTTTTCCTGCCTTGAATTCATACTCCCCTGTGACACAATATTTTCCATGGAAACCAGTGATAGAGTCACAGACAAATGTTCCTCATGGTTCTGTCAGCAGCTGCCCTTTCAAATAAATGAAGTAAGTGAGGAGGATGGTGGCACCTTCCCTCACCCTGCTCCTTGCCCCTACAGCACCAGGGCTCTGAGCCAAAGCCCATTGCCCCGAGCTGGGCATCTCTCTCCTCCCTCCCTTCAGCCCTGCACACAGCCAAGGCAAAGAAATCTCTCTTCCTCCAGCTTTCCTGTGCATGGGAACTGTATCTATCCCAGGTAGCTCTCTAGTTTTTATCATGGTTTTGTTCTATCATTCACATTAGTGCAACTGCAGCAGACTCAGGTAGGACCCTACCTATTCCTTGGATTCCCAGTGAAAATCCATTTACTGGCACAAATTAAGTGAGGAGACAAACAGCTGAGCAAATTGCCAGCATGCTCAGCAGGCAGGCCTTTGCTCCACATGCTGGCTGGACTGGCAGGCGCTGCCATTGCTGGGAAGAGGGAGTCAGTTAAACCGGGCAGCTTGATTGCTGATATATCTTCCCAGTCCAATGTGGTTGCTCAGGACAGAGAGAAGCTCTCATGCAATAATGCAAATTATCATCCTAAGTCAAATAACAATAATAAATAGCTAGGCTGATAATGCTGATTGTAATTATTTGTTTATTATGGCAAAGCAAGACAAGAGTGAAATGCCACTGAGCTGATCTCATAAGCTGTGCTTGGCTCAAGTGGGCTGCAATCCCAACACACAGCCCTGCAGGGCGGCAGAAGGATAGCGATGTTCACATCAGCCACACATGAGTCCTTGGGAAAGTTTGCAGGTTGTGACCTTTTCAGTCAGAGAAACTGGATTGTCTAATGACTCCAAATATTCTGATGATTTTGTTTTAAAAGTAAGCTTGAAATAACTGAGACCTTAGTGGATTATTGCTTGGATTTAGTCTGCTGAAGGATAAGGCTTTTAATATGCATGGCCAGTTTGCAAAGCTTTTCTTTTCTATTGCTCTTTTGCAAATCATTTAAAGATATTGACTTGGAACCATAAAGCAAACAACCAGACATTAATTCCTGACAAAAAGCCTATTTTTCCCTGGGAACTCTGATTGGGAAGATGTAGCTAGTAGATGCACTTGATTTATAAAGAAGCATCCTTGCAGCTCTGACCCTTTGAATATTGCAGCTGCCTTGTGAATATGAGTTTTCAAGCCCTGACTACCTGTGAGAGGCCGGGCTATGACTGCTGTGACTGCTGGGCTGGCTGTTATCCCAGAGGACGACCCCAGGTTGGGTCTCTTGGGGGTCAAGAGTGGGGGCCTGTCTCTTCCCAGCCATGGCGACTGCAGAGCAGCACTTTGCACCCTTCAGCTGATGCTAGATGCAGCCTGCATCGCACTGCAGAGGAACAGGCAATCACTCCTGCATGTCTCAGTCCATAAACCAGCTCATAAATCACCCCAGCAGCAGCCCAGGGAGGGGACAGGATCTTGTAATAGTATTTCTCCATCATTTCCAGCCAGAACCCTCTTTCTGAAGTGCCATTTTCCCACTTTTAAATCCAAATTCAATACTGAAGATCCTGCTTGCTGCAGCAGAAGACCATAACCATGCCCTCTAACCGTGATGGGGATGTTAAGTTCAGCCTTACACTGCAGCTGCAGCAGGAGCAACAACGGTGTTCGCAAGCTTCTGGCTGCTTCTCTCCTGTCAGAAGTGATGTCCTTCCAGGATGTTTCTCCCTCTGTAACAGTTAACAAATGAGATGAATGAATTGAGCAATAAGATGCCACATTACTGCCTGTGACTGGACTTCTCCAGTCTGACTAACTGCAAACGCTCTTTTAAATCAGCAGCCCTGAGCCCCTGGGGAGTTACAGCTTCCAGCACTCAGGTTTGCTGCAGACAAAGTCACACTGCCACTGCTGGTTTTGTGCAAGCTGACGTGTGTGGGGATGAGCAGGGCATCCAGCTTGCAGCCACTGGCTCCCACAAGGAGACCTGCATTTATTAAACAGTCCAGCTCTGCAGCTTGCCATTGAAATGCAGGCTGAAATAGTTTACTTTCTTCACCTTCCCCTTGCAAATTACTAATAGAAAGTAAGTATAAAAAGGAAGGAAAGGTAACCTTTGTTTTTGCATCATAAGATTCCATAACACCAAGGCCATGCCATTTCCCCTCTTGGCTCAGAAGCCATCCTCCAGCCAGACCCCGGGCTCTGTCTTGAAGTCACGCACCCTGCCACCTACTCCCTTGGCAATTTTTCTTCCCCCATGTAGGAAACATTGGTGGCTGATCTGTGGTCTTCTGCTGCTTGTGGTTCTGCTTCTGTTTCCCCCCTCAGCAGTTGCTAGAAATCCCTTCCCAAATCTGCCTGCTGACTGCAGGGGTCTCTCTTATGTCATCTCCAAAATTTTCTAACAGAGGTTTTGTGGTGAATGAGGACAAGTGGAGAGGAGTTTAACCATGGGCAGCAAAGGGGCTGGTTTTGCTGCTGCCCTCTGCTTTCTGGCAGTCCCCTGTCCCATCCTTCGGCATGAAGACCTTGCTGGAGGAGGGTACCGTCCTTTGGGGGTGTTTGCTCAGCACCTCACCCCACATGATCCTCCAAGGAGCTCCCTCAGGGAGCCCCCCAGGGTGCACACCCACCAGGTTCAGAGGTGTCACCAAGGGGGGCTCAGTGCAGAGGTCTGGGCACAGCCATTGACAAAGTCCTGCAGCTGCAGGGCAAGGAAAGCACATGTTATGTTTCCTCTAAGTACCAGCTGGTTGCCTCTCCAGGGCACAGGCTAGAGAGGACGTTGTACCTTTATGTGATATTAGGTAGATATATGTATATAAAATAAGAAAATAAATGAAAAAAAGTAGAAGTAAGCCGTCTTTGAACCAGTGTCAGCGCTGGTGAACAAAATGTGGTGATCAGTGGTGAATAAAAGCAAGCGCTTGTCCCTGCTTGGAGCTGGAGGCACCTGGTGAGAAATGAGTGAATTTACTGCCCAAATGAGAGGTGAATGAACTCCATTTACCTGCCTTCACCTTCGGCTTTGATGTGCTGAATCAAAATCTCTGCCCCTTCCTGCACTGATAGAAATAGCACAAAGATGCCAAGGCCTCCTCCTCAGGACCCTTATGGTACTGAGATCTCCCCTCCTTTCCCTGCTGTCTGCCCCTTTATCTGCTGATCAAAAATTTGAATTCAAAGAAACTGATCCTGGGGTAAGAACTATATCCTCACTCATTTCTATTATACATCAAGAGAGTATCTGCTCATCTGAAACAAAAATAGATCCAACACCAAAAGAATCCAAAGACAGAGCCCAGCTCTGGCTGTAGCCTTTCTCCAACTGGGAGACCAACACCCAGCCCTTCACTGCTGCTCCTGGGCAATAAATAATTCCTGCTGAAGGAAAAGGAGACGAGGAAAGCCAGACAGAGAGCACATGCTGCTTCATTTTGCAGCACATCCCCAACTTAAAAGGCAATGAATGGCCAAGCCACTGGCCAGCATTTATCCCTCTGGTAAAAGAATGTGGTTGCAGGCTGCCAGGATGGAGATGGCAGTGACATGAGTGGCTACTCTCTCTGGCAAACACTGACAAATGAATGTCACATACCTTCCCCTATGTCTGCATAGGGGCTCTGTGATAGGGGATGGCCAGCAGCAATGAGGACAGGCAAAAGGGTTTGCTGGCTGATGGCCTTGCAAGGGGCTGTGCTTCAGTGCATGCACTCTGGCAAGGGTCAAACCCAGTGTCTGCAGACTGCAGTGAGAATCTGGCAGCTGGACTCAATGGGAGCCAAGGTAATGCTTTAAGGTAGTAGCCTGGGTCCCTCCAACATGGCCAGCTCTGTGCTGGAGCCCATGCCATCAGCATTGAAAACATGTTTCACATTGGTGGCAGTGACAGCAGAAGCAGGGTCCTCTTTCCCATCTCATGATGGCATCTCATCTGCTTAAAGCAGAAAGAGTTTGCACTCTCACAGCAGTGCTTGGGCAGTGGGCAGTGGCTGGTGCTGTGCTTCCTGAAGTCAGTTCTCTGCTGGTGATGCTGGTGGTGCTCTGGAAGGATCTGCTGGAGATAAGGCCTAGCACCAAGGGGCAATAAAAGAAAACGGAGACTCTCTGTTCACCTCTCTTACCTCCTGAACTTCCTCAGGCTTTGATTGTTCTTTGGGGTGGTTGGAAAGGCATACTTATCCTGCCCTCAGCCCAGCACCTTACATCATCTCCTTTTTTACAATGAGGTTGGTGAAACACTGGAAGAGGTTGCCCAGAGAGGAGGTTGATGCATTCAAGGTCAGGTTGGACAGGGCTCTGAGCAACCTGATGTAGTAGAAGATGCTGCTGCTTATTGCAGGGGCTTGAACTAGATGACCTTTAACTGTCCCTTCCAATGCAAACTATTCCATGACCCCAGGACAGCTCATGTGTAGTTGATGTTACTGAGACCAGACTGAAGGGATATCAAACTAGTCAAAGCAAAAATTATTTTCTCTGACAGCTGTGAACTACCTTGCTATGTAATAGAGAAGTTTCATCTTGATGGGGAAACCCTCCAGTTGGAATGATACCATTCAGAAATAGCTTTGCTTTGTTTTCCAAAGATTTCAGACATTTCTAACACACACAGTCCTTGCTAAATTTTCCAAGCAAGTGACACGTAAACAGTGATTCTCACAGAGAAAGAACATGTATTTTCCACTTCACTTACACTCTTTTTACCATGAGGCAAAGGAGCTCTTGCATTGATTGGCAGGGCACGCTCCTCCTTGCTAAATGCTCCAGTGAGCCCAAAGAAACCTAACCAGTGAGAAGGGAAAGGCAGATGCATCACCAAATGGTATAATTCTCCATAAATTTTCAATACTTAGTGATTTATGTCTCTGAATAAAGCACATCAAGCATATTGGATGGCTCAGTGACTGTTCTACAACAAAACGCTTTCCAGCTCCTTTTTCACATACTGTCACTAAATCTCATGGAGTATCTCACAGGAAAATGAGGTGGAATTGAAATAAATTGTCCTGGAGGCAGCTGCAGGCTCAAGGGTGTTTAATGTGTAAAAGACTAGAAAGCATCACTTCACTTCCAAGATACACATTTGCCAAAGATTTATTTCACAAGCGCTACATGCTGCTGTTATTATTTGTGTTGTTATCAGGCCTTAGATTCACACAGAAAATAGGACCTCTTTGAATCTATTACCTCACCATAAAAGATAAAGAAATTGTCCTGCACTGGGCGGCTTATGTTTGAAATACAGAGAACAGATGAAAGGGGGAAAGAAAGGCACAGGAAGGTTCATTTACCTTCCCGAGTTCACACAGCAGAGCATCAGACCCTAATTCACAGCCCTGCAGCTGCAGGCATGTCCTGATCCTCACACCAGCTCCACGTCCCCAGAGCAAGTTCAGGTGACATGGTTTGTCACTCTTTGCATCTCAGAATGAGTTATGGTTGGAATAAGGGATACAGCTGAGATTGAAATATGAAAACATGAGAGAGGAAAGAATAAAAGGAAGGAGTGGAGGACGAGGAGCATGTTTTCAGGTGACTTGGCATCACAGGGATGAAAGGAAGGGATCAGCTGATAAAAACAGACAGCAGTGCTGACAGTGCCCTGGCAGAGAACAGCATAGAAGATGCCCAGAGAGGAGGAAGAGGTGTGAAAGGGCTGCCAAGCAGGTGCAGCATCATGGCTAGTGAAAAGGAAGGTGAAAACTGGGGTGCAGTGGGTCAAGAAGAAGCAGAGGAGCTTGCAGACAGCCTGGTAACAAAGAGGAAGGCAACAGCTCTCTGAAAGTGCTGCAAACTGAAGACTTAGATGAAGATTTAAACAAAGTTGCAGGGTAGATGGAGGATGTTACAGGGACAGACAGGCTCAATCCCATGGGACACAGGGTAGCAGCAGCAGAAGGAAATGCAGCAATACTGCCAGGATTCATAGATTCAGCCGGGTTGGAAAGGATCTCTGAGATCATCAAGTCCAATCCTTCTCCACTACCACCATGATTACTAGACTATGGCACTAAGTGCCACACCCAGTCTCTTCTTAAAAACCTCCAGGGATGGAGAATCCACCACTTCCCTGGGCAGCCCGTTCAGCTACTGTAGACTTCAGCTTGAGGAAATGCAGGAAAGAGCAGAGGAGTGACAACCGTGGATGACGTTTTTGCTTGGGAGAAAGAACGTTTCTCCCTAAAACTAGTTGTAAGGCATAAAGGCAGGAGCATTAAACGAGGAACTCCCCTCGCTGGGGATATGAACACAGCAGTGAAGCCACCACACCCTGGAAAACTCAAGCTATTGCCTTTTGCCTGGCAGCCAGAACGATGCCTCTGGCCGGGTGCCGCAGCCCGACCTCCGGCTCTGTATCACACTCACTGCCGGAGCTGAAGGACGACCGGAAGGCGAAGGGGCTGCGGGCTGCTGCCTTGGCAGGGGGACGCTGAGGCAGGAGCTGCGAGGCGGCCCAAGTTGTGCTTTTTGGGGAGGCCCACGAGAGGGAGCCAGGAGTAAAGGAACGGCGTCTGTCTCCGCCGCGGAGCCCCGTGTCCCGCCCGGCAGCCGCGGCGACGATGCGCCGGGAGCTCCGCGGTGATACCCGGACCCCCTCAACCCGCGGCCACATCACAGCGCCCCAGGCACGACCTGCGCAGCTGGGGTTGGCCGTCAAAGGGTTAACAACATATTTGCACACGCGAGTACTCGCGGAATAGATTTGGTAGGGAACCTTTGCTGCGAAAGACCAAACCTGGCGTTAAGGAGCGGAGGTGGACGCCTCTCGTGCTCGCCCTTCTACCTCCTGCGGCTCTGCTTCAGGTGTTCAAAGAAATGGGCCTTTGTTATCGCAAAGCGGTGTGATCTCAACCCCGTCGCCGTGGCCCCGCTCCCGCTGCAGGGGCCAGAGGGTTGAGGATGGTCCCACCAGGCACCTTAAAGCCAGCATCTTTCCCTAGTCTGACACTGTGGAGAGAGGATGAGGTGAGCGTGAGAATACTCGCACTGATGGTGTGGATGAAAGCTGCCTCAGCACTTGATGAAGTCTTCACCTCCTCCCTTCACTGGGAAATAA
>JAWWLV010000179.1:53999430-54064436 GCA_035041135.1 Platyrinchus mystaceus
ACTCGCACTGATGGTGTGGATGAAAGCTGCCTCAGCACTTGATGAAGTCTTCACCTCCTCCCTTCACTGGGAAATAAATGGGGTTTGGACTTTCCCAGGGATGATCCTTTGAGCTCTAAGCTCCTAAGGAAGGTGAGCACATGCTTGTGTTAAACCTCTGTGTAAGTGCTTTTATGAGTCTGGTTATAGCGCTCAGCACCTTGCAGTGGGAGAATTGGACCCAGAGGAGTTCCATCCACTTATTTGGGGATCAGTTCTTGTATTGCTGAAGTCTGTGGGAGTTGTGGTGTTGGCCCAGAGAACAGGGGGGGTCAGCAGTGCCTGTGAACCTCCCTGGGAGAGCTCCGAAACACCTCCTGTGCTGCAGCAGGGAAGCAGCATCTCAGCTGACCAGAGTGAGGGAAACTCTTGAGGCTGCATTGGTAAACTGACATATAGAAATTGCTGTTTTAAAAAGTGCCTACAAAAGGAAAATACAGTCCCTACTGAAAAGCAAATTAGTAGCAAGCTCTCTCTAGTGAGTGTTCAGGGAAAGTGTACAGAGCCTGTGTTGTTATTACTCTCCTGAAGCTTCCTACCACACTGAGAGAGACACAGCCAGGGCTGAATAAATAATACATCATAATTTTCAAGTCCCAGTGAGGCGACTCGGAGGCAGTTCAAAAGTTCAATGAATTATCAGTTCCTCTTGAGTTCATTATTTCTTTTGCAAAGGATGCTATCAATCTCTATAACTCACTAGCTACCAAAAATAATAATAAGTAAAAGATCATTATGTTGAAATATGTGTTGTAAAGCAGCATAGCAATTTGGAAGATTAATTCAGTCCAGAAGGGGCAATAGCTGCTGGCTAGAGATGGGCTGGACACCAATTACTGCTCTCACTCATTACTTCCAGGGACAGAGATTGGGAAAACACCTGCAGTGCATGAATAATTCTCCTTGAGTTAATATGCTTTCATTCAGTGCTGATTAACTCTATTTATACCTCCTCTATGGTGATGCGATCAATGTGATTCATTCCTTTATTTCTGTAACTCTCTGATAAACTGCATTTATTTGCCACCTTTGACCTCCTCATGTGCATGCTGTCCATTAATTCTTCTCTCAGCCCTGGCTGCTGCTGCCATCCCAGGCCTTCAGTAGCCATCAAACAGCTGCTTCTCATTTTCTTTCCTTCATTTAAAAGCACCTGCTACAAAAATGGGGGTCAAGGGAGAAAAGAGACTGGAAATTTCACTATGATGATGGAGGACAGGGGGTGTATTTTGTGCACGTAATATTTGACTCTGTAGGCTGTTTGTCCTATAGGGAAACCTCAAGGTACTACTGAAGAAATAATGATCAAATGTGGCCTGTTCAGGGTATTCAGGCCTGAGTGACTGGCAGCTGCAATGTAAAGCATCCTGGCTATGCTTCAGTGACCAAGCTTGAAATCAAATGTTGCCACTGGTGTCACTGAGGACTAGCCTATGTCATGTGAGTTTTCCTTTCCACTTTTATTTTTAAGGTTTATTTTAATTTTCATTTCCCTAGATTCTGCTCTGAGTCAGGGCTACAGGGTTCATGACCTGGGGCTTACTCTTTAAACACACTGTGGTCAAACACTGTCCTGAGGCTGGCAGGATGAAGTCTGCAAAGAAACCTTGAGTGTATGAAAAGTTCCTGCTTCTCTCCTACCACTGCCCAAACACAGCACTAAAACTTGTCTTGAGATGAGATGTAACGTAAAAATATCTGACTGCTTGAAAGAAGCAGAGATGCTCTTTTGCTCCGTTGGAGATGCGTTGCCCAGTGGAAATGTTGGCTGGTAAAATCTCTCACATTCACAATGGGATCACAAGCCCCAGTCTGAGAGCAAACTGGGGAACTTTGACTTTGGTTGTTAAGAGTCATTCCAGGAACAGCATAGTTTTGCTGAGCTGTGGATGGCCTGTATTTTTTGGTAAGCTCCCTTCTATGTCTCTAAGTCCAAATATTGCAGTGCTTGGGTTCCTAGTACAGCAAGCAAACATCTTAAAACTTTAAAATATTACCCTGAGATCATTTCAGATCATAGGATTACAGAATCATGGAGCAATTTATGTTGGAAGGAACTGCCAGAGATAGTTTGGTGCAACCCTCCATTCAAAGCAAGATTAATTTCAAGATTGAATCAGATTACCCAAGGGCCTTTCCCTCTGAGCTTTGAAAATCACTAAGGCTGGAGATTGCACAACTGTAGGTGACCTGCTTCAGCATTTAAAAACCTTTGCTGTTAATTTTTTTCTTTTTCATATAATATATTATTTTTCATACATTTTTCCATGCTATCCTAGATCTAACACTTAGGACTTGTGGCATTTCCCATAAACTAGGCAGAAAGAAAATTGGCCTATCTGTTAAGCCCTGCCCATGTGCTCCCTGCAACACAAACCTGTGCTTTCCTAGTGTAGGACAGGCTGGATTCCCTGGAGGAGCTGAAATACCTCTTCTAATACCTGATTCCCCTCACTGAGCTATGAATCTTTTTCCTCTGACTTTCTGAGGGCAGGTTCCTCATTTGCATTTTCCTTTGATCATTGTTTTAAAACCTTGAGGGATTCAGCTGCCTGCTCTGTTTATCTTGCTACCCTTTCTTCTCATTCAAGGTCTCCAAACACCTTCCCTAGGAATGAGATAAAAGCTTGCAATGAGACCCTGGCCGTTTTGTCTAATTCCCCAGTCTGCCTGGATCTCGTCACCAGCCTTGTCAGGCATAAATGTCATTGTACTTTTGTGTAGATGCTTCAAGATAACTCACTGTCCTCCTTCTCCCCACATCTCAAACCACCCTTTTATTTCCAGTGTGTGCAAGGTCTTTCCTTTTCTTTGCAGAGATCTGTGCTCAGCAACCCACTTTGCTCTCATGGCACTTCAAAGCCAGGTCACTCTTCCCAAGCCTTTGGTGAAGAATTTGTTGTAAATGGCCTCTTGCCACTGGTGGCTGTGGTTCAGGCAGTGCCTCTGCCAGTGCTTTTTTTTTGTCATCAGGTACTCTCTTTGTGCCTGATATGTGGAGGAGTGTGGGGACAAGAGGGTCAGAGCTGGCAAGGGTGGGTTAAATCCACCCTTCATCGTGACTGTGGCAGTGAGGGGTGTTCAGCTGCAGGGCTTGCTGGCTCCAGAACTCGCAGCTTTGCTCCCTCCCTGTAGGCTAGAAGGGAAGATCTTCCCTTAATGCTGCCGCCCCACCCTCCCCGCCCAAATCTGAGAGGGCTCCTGAGATGCCAGCTGGCCATTTGGGGAGAATGGGATGAGGCTTCAGTCCCGTGGATCAGGGTTGTTATGTCATGACAAACTGCCTTTACCTGCTTTGCAGATGGAACACTGGAGTTAGTCTCTCTTTGGCTTCTTGTCATATTTCAGTGTGAACTCTTCAATTTTTGGCTCTCTTTGCTGAGCCTTCTCTTGCTCGAAAGCTGTCGCAAGGCTCCCCAGAACCAACTCTCTCACACCAATAGGAGGATTAGCTCCAACAACAACACTCCTTACTCCTTGCCATGGGTTCCTAGCCCTCCTCTCCCCAGAGACTCCCAGTGCTTGCCCAGGCTGCCTGCTCTCAACATGGTGAGGCTGGCAGCAGGTACAGGTAAAATACCATTTGATTATACCACTTTGTGGTGGTTGAGACCAGGACCTGGCACTTACTCCTGATCCAAGCAGCTCAGTGCCTCTTGCTCGTGCAAAACAGCCCCAAGCCTACCAAGGGCATATTGATCTGGAGATGTTCTCTGCCTCCAGATCAGCAGGATGTCAAAGTCTTAAATAAGAAAGAGGAAGGCTCTTCAAATGAGCTTTTATAGCCTCACTGTTCTGTTTTGGCATGGCAGGGCAATGTTTCAGGTGGAGGTGAGGTCAAATAATCACTGGCAGAACACTGGATGGCCAGGTCAAACTTCATCAAACAACACTGAGATTTTTACTTGGGAAAAACACTGTAATTTGGAAAAATTCATGTAATTTGCTTTTCCCAGGCTTGCTGTTGAAGGGAAGTCATCAATACTGAGAGATGGTTAGATCTGAGAGGCGGCACAACAGTCCGCAGATGGACGGACAGTGGAGTCAGGCTGTATGGGGATTAATTGCTGCAAGCCCAGAAAATAACCATAAAGGGATAACACAGCTGCTGCTGGAAAAAGCAAACCTCTTGGCTTCTTGCACCGCCTCACTTGCAGTGTTCCCCTCCCCTCCATCCCTCGCTGCTCCCCGTGTGCTGCCATAAGGCACATCCTGGAGCTGTGGTTAATGGAAAAGTGATTTGTCTCATAACTGCAGCTTTACACAGTGTGCTACTGTGGGCGTTACAAATTGCTAAGCAGATTTAAAGTGTTCTTTGAGCTGCAAACTGCAGTGTTTCTCCACGTAGTGATTATTATTCATCTTTTCCAGGACACTGTGGACCTGATCCTGCAATCTGCACTCCTATTAGAGTCAGTGCTGTGGGAGTACTGCCGGCGTACAGACGGCAGGAGTAAGCCCCAATTAATATGGCCATAGGGAAAAGTGGGGCAGCAAACCACATTTTTTCCTTTCTTTTCTTCCTTTTTCTTTTTTCCCCCCCTGTGCATGTATGTGGATTTACTTGTTCTGTGGCCACTTCTGGAGAAGTGTGTCTGGGTGCGGGCTACTGGCTGGTGGAGCACAGGTGTGCTTGCCAGCTTCCAGGCTATCTGGGGACACGTCCCCTCCCACTCTGCATCATTCTTTCTGTCTTTCTCTTTGGTCAGATGACCAGAAAGTCTTTCTCAATGGAAATGTCATCCAGACTGGTTCACAGCCATCAGAAGGTTTGCTTAGGTGCAGTTGGTGTTGTCCAACACCACCATGTTTGGTTTAAAACAGGTGCACTTGTTATGCTGGTAATTCTGGTTCTTCCTCCTGAGCTGTGAGCATGGTGGTAAGGGGCACAGACACAGAATTAAAATTCTATGCCTGGAGAAGCAGGAGTTCTAAACATGTGTGGGGTGTGTATGACTTGAGCCTTGACCCACACCAGCAGCCCTGTAGGGGCTGGTCCCCACTAATAGCAAACCCCGTGGGATGCTGCGGAGAGAATTTATGGGTCTGTTCCCCACCCAACATCAGGGCCTGTCCATGGAAAATATGGAAAAATCCTCTGACCCTCATTCACCCTCTTCCTCTGGGGTAGACAGCTCAGTGCTCTTCAAAAGGAGAAGATAACTCTCCTCCAGTGACTGGCCCACTCTGCTCTCCCTGCCTGGAGGTGGTGGCACCAATTTGGTGAGCTGCTGCTGCACTTCAAGGAGCATAAAACCTGGGATTGGTGCTGTGGTGGCCCATGGGCCCAATGATCCTCGTGTCAAAGGAAGGTGGCTGTTGCTGCAGGACATGGCAGCACGGGGTGGTGTGTCTGTGTCACTCATTACCTCCATCCCAGGATGCAGACCTTGCATTAGGCTCAGCTGATGAGTGTTGAGGCAACAGTGAGCCTCGTGGCGTGAAGTGTTCATGGAAACGTATGTTGCTAAGCAAGGAGGATATTGTGCTTTGTATCAACTAGAGTGTTTTTAGCTTGGGAGATTTTACACGCCTCAAGGAGCGTTGTAACAGCTGAGTCTTGGAGCTGCAAATGTATGGCCTTGGAGCCAAGGATGAGCTGGAGTTGTCCCACCAGGAGGAGGGTATTAATGTGTCTGTGACACTGGGACACTTGATTGTCCTCAACAAGGGCTCCTCAAGTCCTGCTGGGTTTTGGACAAGAGCTTTGACCACGCAGGGAAACCTTTGCCTCTGTGCCCCAGATCTCAGCAGCACAGGGTGATGCCTATGTGAAAGCAAACACTTCCTCCTTACTTCCTTCTGAAACCTTTCTGGGAATTTTCCTGATCTCAAGAAAGCCATGACAAATCTCCTGTGCCTTCCTAGGGGGTCAGTGCCAGCCAGGAACATCTTGGAGAGTGAAAAACAGTGTCAAAATGTAAAGAAAAGCAAGTAGAGAAAGGTCAAGATTAGTTGCTTTTCTGCCATGTGCATGTATAATAATGAACCTTGGGAGTGAGGCCATGTTAGTCCTAATTACAGCTCTTTAAATATTTATATAGCTTAATCTGCTTGCCTTGCTCTTTGGCATGGTCCAACATATCTGTAGGGCTGACCTTTCCAGCTCAGCCCCATTTGTATATTTCACAGGCCTCTGGGTAGCTACTACTTTGCTTTGTGTGAGGGGGGAAAATACATCACACCAGAAGAAAAAAACCCAGGTAATAAGGGTACAATGTTAAATAAAAGCAAGAGGTACAGATGTATTGTTTTGACTGCATAACAGGCTCATATATGATCTCCTCTCTCAAAGTCACTTATGCAGATTCTTAACTAATGTAAAACTGCAGATTTCAGGAAAATTAGCTGTTGGACATGCCCTGAAGAATCAACTAAGACAACCATGCTTATTTTCCCATGTGACCTCCATCAAATTGTAAATTATATCTTCAGCAGTAACAGACTAGTACATTAACCCCCTCTTTCACCTCTCAATGCTTCATTACAACAGGTCTGTTTAGATATAATGGGAATGGCTGAGAGATAGATGAGATGCTCATGGCTATGATGTGGAATTAGTTGTGTAACCAATCTCTTCTTCAGCTCTTTTCTTGAAGCCTTTCTTCAAATACCTTTCTTTCAACATACCTGGGGATCCCAGGCTGTTTTCGAAAGAACGACTCATAAACTAGAGGAGCGAAAATCCAAACTAATGTTACTTAATATCCTCCAACCTTGGATAATGCCCATTCCCCATTCTGTACACTGGGGTTAAATCCATATAGAAATTCTCCCACAATGAGTCTGTGAGGAATTTGGCAAATTATGGACAGTCTATAGCACCATCACTGAAATGACAATCCATACATACAGAAGAGCTGGGCAGCTCTGAGGATTTTGGTCACCTTGGCAATTTGAAGAATCTGTAGTGTAGCACAGTTCATCCTGAGCATCCTTATGAGCCTGTTATACAGGCAAAACAACACATCTGTACTTGTTGCTTCCACAAAGCCTTCATTAAGATGTTACACCAGAGGAACTAAATTAGTTTGCATAAAAAGTGCCTGATATCCTCATGCTGCTCACTTCCATACCAAATTTGCTGGCTAGTCTAGATCTGAAATAAAAAATAAAATCAGGACAGGGACCATTCTGTGGCCCTGAAGCCAAGTGGCATAGATTAGCCATTTCCAGTCCATAACGCAACAGATTCTGGATCTCATCTGGTCCCCCTCTGCTGTCCCTGTGGCCTTAATACAGTATTGCTAGAATTATCTTTTTATTTCTTTTTCTCCTCAATTCTATGTGTCTCAAATAGTATTGCAGTTGAGCAGGGTGATATTTTGTTTCTATGAAAACGGGGTATGGAAAAAGTCTGGCACTGTGTGGGGAGGATGTGCTGAAGTTGGTGCAGCCCTTCCCTGCCTCTTATTTGGGAACAGTGCTCAGTGCATACTGCCCTGCATTCCATGCCAGGGCACTGGCTGGCACCAGGCCAGGGACAAAGACAATGATTAAACCTAAATGTTTGCTCATGCCAATGGTCCCATAAGAAACCTCTATGAACAGGTGCTTGTTGACTTCACAGTGAAGCTGTTTGCTCTCCACAGTTCCTGCTTTCTTCAGGACTTGAATGTCTCTTATAGAATGACTTAGGTTTTGCAAACTAAACCTGAGGCCAGGCTCTGGGGTGCCTTCCTCTGGATCCCTAACATTCTCAGGCTGGGGGCACTGCAAACCAGGGAATCTGAAAGATGTATTTGGAAAGTGGTTTTGTGGGCTAAGAAGCCTTAAGGTTATGGGTCTTTGGCCCAAATTTCCTGAAACTCAGAGGGAAGGGAAGACAAGAAAAAAGTTCTTTTTGGTGAACCAGAATTCCTGATCTTCATCCAGCTCTGGTACCAACATTGGCACTTATGCTGGGTTTCCAAACATCAATCAGGTGATACTGCTCCTTACTGGGATTGACCTCCTTGGTATCTGTGTGAGCACACCACAACTCCAGCAACATCCTGACTAGATGCCAGCTCTCTAGTGCTGTCATTTCCCAGTGCTTCAAAGGACTGTGTTCATTTAGTAGCACTGTACAGCTCCCCTGAGGACCCTGCAGGGGCTTGGTGAGGCCAGACTTGCATGTTTGCTCTCCCTCTGAAGAAGCATCACCAGAATGAGGAGAGCCACAGGAAAGGGGTGGCTCTCCTGGAGCCAGTGCAGAGCTGAAGGAAAGCAAGACCACTCTGGCAGGTAGGCAATGATCCATTCTTTATTTGGCTTATGAGGAGCTGGACTATAGTTCTGCAGGTAACTTCCCTGATATTTTAGGTGTGCTGTACAGATTACACTGCCAAATAGGACAGTGGTGGGACAGACTGTTTGCTCAGAACCACCCTGTTGCCAGTGAGGAACAAGACAAAAGCAACCACCAGCATCTTATTTTTGTTACCTCAGAAGTGCTCCAGGTGGACATTAACAGAGGCAGCCAGTGATGGGCAAAGACCTACTAGATTTGAGCAGTGGACTCAGATGACTCGAGAAGAGCTTTCGTCAAACACGGTGCAGAGACAGCCTCCAGTAGTACATGTGCACAAATATATGCAAATTATATCATATATATTCAAATACTGAGACAGTACATGAAACCTCCATTCTCCAGGTATTCTCTTTGTTTGCTTAGCATTCAACGCTCTTTCCTTCTGTACATAGAATCCTAAAATCATTAAGGTTGGAAAAGACCTCTAAGATCAACGAGTCCAACCACTAACCCAACTCCGCTGTCTTCAGCACTGAACTATGCTCCAAGTACAACATCCCATGTTTTTTGAACACTTCGAGGGATGGTGACTCCACCACAATGCTGGGCAGCCTATTCCAGTGCTTGACCACTCTTTCAGTGAAGAAATGTTTCCTAACATCCAATCTAAACCTCTCCTGCTGCAGCTTAATGCCATTTCCTCCTCTCCTGTCACTTGCTACCTGGGAGAAGATACCAAAATGCATTGCACAACTCAAAATCAAGTCACCCAAAACTTAGAGGTTTTCTGCCTCCTACCACCACCCTGCAGCCATTAGCCAGGCTTGCTGCCCTTGCATCCCATTCCCGTGTTCCTGGCAGTTTGCTCAGCTGTGCACACTCACAGCAGCTCACACAGTGCAGGGTTCATTGACCAGCAACATACTGGTTAAATAATTAAGCACACTATGAACCTTGTATGTGTATAAGAGTAATACATCCCAGGCAGAAAAACTCTCTAGGAAAGGTTCTCTAGCTCATTATTGCACTCCGCTGATGAAGGGGAGCTATCAGCCTTTAGCTTCTGCAACTGAACTCCCAAGGCTGATCAAGGTGCAGGCAGATTTTGAGGTGCTGTGAAGGGCTTAGGAAGATCTCTGTGAAACTCAGTAAATTTGCAGTGCACTTGTGCTGCTCTGTAGGTGCTGTTTAAGGGAAATATCAAAGCCCAGATGGTACAGCACACCTCTGCAAGGCAAAGGGAGCTGGGCTCTCCTCTTCCACTCCTGCAGGCACAAGGAGAGCTCATCTGGCAGATGCTGGCTCCTGGTGTGGTCGTGGCATGACCATTTCCTCTTCAGACAAGACCTATTTGGGTTTTGGAAGTTTGTACCAATATGGTGTACCAGCTACCCAGTGCTGCCCCATGTCCTCTAACATCTCTCCTTGGAGACGAGGGCGCCACTGAGCCTTTGCCATAGGGATCTGTCCCTGAGGAACTCAGGGGTATGCATTGCCTCCTCCTGAAGGGAACTGTAGAGTGGGAAGAAAGGAGGTGAATGGCATTCCTGAAATGTGGGAAAAGAAACATTTTATCATGGTTGCCATGGAAACTGGGAATGGACAATAAGCACTTAGATACCTCATCATTTCCCTCAGCATTTGTAGCACACAACCTGTATGAAAAGAAGCATTATCCTGTACAGGGAGGCTGACAGATACCTGAATGGGAAAAAACTGGGAGAGAATCTCTGCCAGGGCTGACTGAACACATCTCAGCAAAGGAGACGCAGAGACAGCAGGGAGATGGCATTTCCAGAAGTGCTCCCATGGGGCAACCTGGAAAGAAGGATTATATGGGCAGTGCAGAGTCAAACTTCTTGGGAAACAGGATTTGGCACAGAGAATCCCATTCAACCCAGGGCACATACCATGCTGAGGCTCTCAGCCCCACTTGGGCATCTTTTGGTATCCTTAGTCAGACCAGGCATCTCATTCACAGCTGTTGTATTTGTGTGCTTCCTCGCTGCAGTCTTTGGGTTTTTATTCAACACATCATGTATTACTTTCCTCACTCAAATTCATCTTGGTGCATTTGAGTGGAAAAGGTCACGTACATCCAGCTCAACCCCTAAATGACAGATCATGCCCACACACCATCAATACTTTAAATGGGAAGACATTTCCTTGGTTACAATGCATTCACAGGCCAAAAATCACTCTCTTTCCTCAGCACACCCAAAATCCAGTTATGTTGTGGTCATGACTATTTTGGTCATTTTGCAGAGATCCTTTCCCCATTTGCCTAAAACATTAAATTTCTTCCTCCTGCTCCCACTCACATTCCTGCTCCAATATTTCCTTCAGGATGTCTCTCTTCTTATGGAGGTGCAAAAAAACTGCAGGCACTTATCACATGAGGCACATCATGATGAGAAACACCCACCCTTCCCATGAAGTACCACCTCCCTCCTATCCATCTTCCTCAAGTACATCCTCAGTAATCATCTGCAGCCACTCTGCACAAAGCTAAATAATTCTTCCTTCATGCCCAAACCACCAACAAAGAGCCTTCTTGGCCAGGGAAACAGCGCATACACTGAATCCAGATGCCCAGAACAAGAAGAGGGACCATAATGTTCATACCATCTCTAGAAGCAAATAGTCCCTCTCTATTCCAGCACCCAGACCTGTTTTTTGCAACGACACAGCATTACAGACCTTTCTACTTCCCATTGCTGCCAGTGAATATTTTATAGTGACCAGTCAGCCTCTGCAAAACCGTGGAAAATACCTGATTCTGCCAGCAAAGACCAGGCATGACTGTCCCTCATTTATGACCCTTTAAAGCCAGCTCCAGCTCTTGCACATTTCCAAGCTTATGATATGATGGAGCTGAAACCTCACAATTTCAAATCCCTGTGACAACATTTGCAGTAGCTGATCTCCCAAACCCAGCTGGTGAGCTCCTGATCAGCAGTAAGATGCCAGAGGTAATGGTGGCAAGGACATTCATGGTTATGCTCTTCTCTTGTAGCTCTGGGTTCTGCTCACATATCTAACTGGTCTTTGTCATCCAGAAGCTTTGCCACTGGCAGTGACCATCCAGTTCTGCACCACTACCTCTATCCCAGCAGTTGTTGCTCCCTACGTAAGCCCCGAAACAAAAATTTCATCAAGTAAAAAGGCTTCAGATAAGTGCTCCACAAAATTTGATCTCATCTTCCTACACCATCATTTCCTACAGCTGTATCACCTCAGTATCCAGTGTCGTTGGAAACCCCAGATGTAAATTCTTCTGCTTGCCCAACTACAAATGCATGTGCATAATCCCATCCATATTAATGAATCTCATAATCATAGCACTTAGCAGCATGTCCTCCATCTGCTGCCCAATAGTAATTTGAAAATGGTGCCAGGAACATTAATGGATGGCAGGAAAGGATGTGAATCATGGGAGATGGTGGTTTAATACACTTAACTCTCCAGACCAGTATTCCTGTAGTTTCAGAAAGTACTGACAGTAAATTTGTAGAGCAAGGGATCACTGGACCTCAGGATATCTCTCAAGTACTGAGAAATCAGTATATACACAAGGGTTGTCAAGAGAAGCACCTTAGACTATCGTAACAAGGAGGGCGGACCAGGGAGTTCAATGTAGTGTGTTAAATGTGTATATATATATATGTATATATATATACACACACACAAACTGAAAAATACCATCCCTCTATAGACATGGCCAAAGCTCTAAAAAGGTCACTGTCACTTCTAGATGGCTCAAGGACATCCTTCAACATTTAGATATATATGTGAATACTAGAGAGGGACAAAACTGTAACCTGTTTTCCCAACTGGTGGCTGGGATTAAATCCGGAATAGTTGTTTTTCCCCACTGAGCTATATGACTATATTGTGATGGGTGTTTCATTTGAATCTACTCTTTTATGGTGGGGAAAAACACAGTTCAATTGACTTTCTGTGAGATAAAGCCTCTCTCTGGCTATATTAAAATATGTACTGGCCACAGCAAACACTATTGCAAGCAAAGGTCTGTAGAGAAATAATATTCTAGATAAATGCTTGGGTTTTGCCTGACACAGCACCAGGATGAATGAGCTGTTGTTAGGTTGAATTCTTTTCTTGTTACCAAGCAGATCTCCCAGTAGCACTTGCAAAGATAAGGAGATCAGATCTCCAAATTCAGGGTGAAAGCTGATCACTAAGTCATGATGGAAATTATTCTCTTGCTCTCAAGGTATCAGGTAGTGACCATTACTGCAGGCTATTGTGTCAGTTTGGAGACACATAAAATACCCTATTTTCTTCATCCTTAATACCAAGATTGTTGCCATCCCATTAATATGCCCTTTTAATCTTTTCTTCCTTTCCTTCATTTGATATGTAATGCTACACTTTGCTTGGTACTTTGCTGTGTAACCTACATCCCAAGGAGAACACAAGTGACTGTGGGTCATATTTGTTTTGTAGCAGGTCTGGCAGCTGATTGTCATCCAAGCTGTCCATGTAGGATATGGTTGGCACATAGTGATCTTTGCCTCGTAAATCTGAGGTCTCCTCCTCTGTCACATTTTTTCTCAACAGAGATAAGTGTGTCCTGCAAACACATTTCTGTGCATCTGAATCTTTTTATGGTTTTGCTTTGACTGTGTTCCTTCCTTTTTTTGTGTTTGCTTTCCACAGTTATCCTAGGGAACACATTTTCTGGAAAGAATACTCACCAAGTGTGAATTTAACATGAAAACACATTTCAAGCTCATAATAACAGCCACTTACATCACAAAATAATTCCAGAAAGTTACACTCACCCACTTGGGAACAGAAACACATCACATCATCAGAATATCAACATCTCCCAAGGAACTGGCCACAAATGAGACACAGAGCACAAATTATTCCAATAAATTATTTAGCAAATAAGTCTGAGCAATAGGTCCATATGTAAATATTGTGATCTCTTCTCAGATAATCTATGAAGATAAATGATTTAGCTATGTGTCAGATGAATTATTCAGCCAAATACTTGGAAAATAAGT
Source organism: Platyrinchus mystaceus (assembly GCA_035041135.1). Taxonomy (NCBI): domain Eukaryota; kingdom Metazoa; phylum Chordata; class Aves; order Passeriformes; family Tyrannidae; genus Platyrinchus; species Platyrinchus mystaceus. The sequence continues at coordinate 54,012,739 of JAWWLV010000179.1, forward strand.
GAGATGCAAAACATTTGTTCTTAAAAAAGTCTTTTTAATCAACTAATCTTGTCGGTTTCTGACACAGGAAAAATGGAAAGGGAATGAAGCAGAACAGTTTCTTCCTGAAGAGCATTGATTATATGTCAGCAACATTCTTGTTTTAAATATGGAGAAGTGGTCTTCGAATGCTAGTAACTTTCTTAAATCTTGCTTCAAGTCTAAAAAGTTATGCATAGCGTCCAGACAGTACATCTCAAAACTTCTGCTGAGATGCTCAAGGTCATGATCAACATGCTTCTCAGAGAGATTCAAGAAATTAGCCAAAAAGGCTTTTCATGCGGCTCTGTTTGTTTCATCTGTTGGATCACAAAATGTATTTCCCTCTTCTTGAACCTTTCCTGAGTTATATCACAGCACCCCACTAAGGGAAAGATGAATACATCTAGTGACTCTCTCTTTCAAAACCACATTGAAATGCTTCTCCAAGAGAAGCAGCCTGCATCCCCCTTGAGCAATGAAGTCTGCCATCTGGTAGGTTTGTTCTTTATAGTCATTTAGAGGATATTAAATCTTCTTTTGTATGCAGAGAATTAGGTGGTGGAAAGACTTGGCATTCTATTGAAGAATAAAAAAAAAAAAAAAGGAGAAAAAACAGTTCATAAAGACATTGTGTCCAGAGAAGAATATTAGAGAGGCATTAAGTAGAAAGACAAAAGGCAAGCTAGCATCAGCTCCTTTGAAAGCTGTAAATCATTCTGACTCCTCGGGTGGTTGGTTAAGTTCATTGTTAGTTGAGTAATTATTATCTTTCATTAGAACCTGAGTTTCTAAACATATTTTGAAACAAAATCATCCAAAATGAGCTGCCAGAAAGACCTAATGGTGTCAAGGGGGAGTCATGGAAAAAATATGCTCAAACAGAGCCTCTAAAGAAAACCATAGCTTTTCATTTACATCACTAATTTGCTTATCTTTGGAAAATCTGGACTTTTTCAAGATTTTGTCTTTGGTCCCTGAGTATGTGTTCTGGCTATCAGGTTCCTAAGGGAGAAAAAGTCTCCAAACAAGGTTTTTGGTATACTTTGGAGACTTCACTGACCCTCTAACCTGGAGCCTAACGGAGCAGGCTAATGCTTCCAAATCTTTTGTTTCAGCAGATGCCAGGAGTGTTTGCCTGGGTGGAGGGCCCCTTCTGTGAAGTGGAGGCTGTTGGCAGATTCTTCCAGCTAGAGGGATCAGGTAAATCCCAACAGAGAGTGAAGAGCTAGCAAATCTCCGGGCATGCTAAAAATTCAGGAAATTTGTGCAGGGTCTGATAATCTAAACCAAATGCTTGCAGTGATTGATGGCATGCTATTGATTGATTGATTGCAAAGACATAGACCAGCAGCTTCCAAAACAGGCTTCACAAACCTAGAAGGTTTAAGCAAGGCCATAAACCTAAGTTAGATTCAAGTTAATTTTATTTTAATGCTGATAATTGTTGTGGCTCCAAGTATTCTGCCTGTAAGTGGGGATGCAAGAAAGAGAAAAATTAAGAACATTGAGCTAGACAGTGTCACCACAAAACACAGGAGAGCCCTGAGATTGAAACCCACAGTAGCACCTGCACTGGGAAATTGTCCAGTGCCACACAGAGCAGCCCTGAGCTGCTACTCTCTTAGTAGTAGAAATCAGGAGTTCCATTTTGCGCCATCCTGTAGTCTCACACCGCAAACTCACCCAGCCTTGCAGGACACAGCTGGCCCAGCCACCTTCCTGGGACTACATAGTCACCACAGGGCTCATGTAGGTCGGGAACTCTCTAAAATGGGAATTCAAGTGTTCTTGAACCGTGACAAAAATACAAAAAGCCCTCAGAAGAACACTATACATCCTGTGAAGTGCTGACCAAGCATAGGGCAGCACCTACACCACAAAGTAGATCCATGTAAGCCAGCTGGAACAACCAGATGTAAATTGGAGGAGCCCTCTGGCTCACATTGCTACCTGTAGGAAAAAATAACCCTGTAACCAGCAGCAGCAGCAGCAAATCTCCAAACCTCTCTGCTATTTCTCCAGATTCACAGTCAGTTTCCTACCAGACTCATGTGTCAGCAGGTCATAAAAAGTTTTAAGTTGCCTTTTCTTTTTCTGGCGTTCTGGAAGAAGTTGTACTAACAATGAGCCACTGCTTGACAGCTCTGAATCCCAAGCTGTTGGGATACAGTGTGACTTCCAACATATTGCTTCCAGCCCCCACCACCCACAGGGAATGGCCTGGCAGGGGGAGCAGCACAGCCTGTTAGGAGGAGCCTTCAACAAAGAGATCCCTTATTCCCTGCACTCATCAAAAGGGCAGCACCCACATCAGGCAATGCAAGGAAGCCAGTTCGGCTTCTGGCAGGTCAGGAGGTCAGAGGAATGGGGATAACTTCACACATTTTTTGTGCTGCATGGCCCAAATTAAAGGATGCAGAATGAAATAAATATGCCACATCCAGCAAGGATGGAGGGTTTTTTCACCTTGAACTGCAGCCTCAAATCCATGCAGGAAAGCTAACCCTAGGGGGCTAGAGGAGGAAGAAAAAAATTAAATGCCACCAACTGCTGTCATTGGATCTGGCTTGGCTCCAAGGTCTGTCAGAGCTGAGATTGATTAGTATATATGGTATCCTGGAAACAGTCGGTACCTTCAGCTGATTATAAAGCCATTTTAATTGTCTTGCTACCACCATGGCAACCATACTCCCAACCACAGCCTCCAGGAGTGGAGATGGGGTATTGGAGAACAGTCCTGTGCCTATAGACCACATCTGACTTATACAGTGATTCAGATAGATAAAACCTTGCTCCAGTACCAGAAGGGACCAAATTCAGAGAAGGAAATTAAGCCAATACTATAATACATAGTAACTCATTATCATAGCCAACATATAGCATAATAATTTAAATGGACATTGGGTATTACAAAGGGAGGCCCCTATTACAGCAAACCCTGCAGACCTTATCCCACAAACAACCCCTGCAGTGTTGCACACTCACGTGTGGGGTAGGCAGGGCCACGTTCCCTGCGCAGTGGCAAGGGATGAAGATGTGTGGCCTGGAAAGGGTATCAGGGAGTAAAGCTTGAAGGGATGGGGAAAACATATAAGTAGGAGCTCTGCAGCCAAGGAACAGCAGATGTTTTAATAAAAAGAACTCTCCTCCTTTTAGTAGGTTTTTGTTGCTTAGTATCAGAATGCTTTGTGTGATTCTTCATTATTTCCCAGCCCGAAGCACTGGCACCTGAAGCCTCTGTGATTCCCATGCTCAGTGCATATGTTAATACACCTTGCCTTCCCTGGTTCAAAGAGAACTACAGTGTGACCAGATTTTCTGACCCAAAAGCCCTTGTATCGGGTGGGAATCGATCCCTTTAGCTGCTGTCTGATTTGTGTGAGAGCTGAGCCTGTCACTGGCCAGCTCGCTCATGTCTGCTTGGATTGAGGAGCTGTGCTGCGTGGGTTTTCCTTTGGGATATGTAGCCATGGGACTTTATGTATTACGAGATGCTTCACAAAAATACCTTTTAAAATAATCAAGTATCTGCAAATGAATTGGAAACTCTACTCTCCACTATTTCTGCAAGGACATTACTCAGTCAAATGCAACCAGAAAATTGACGGACTGAGAATTTTCAATCAGAACTGGAGTGATTAATTGTCTCGGAGCAGTCACAGGTGACATGCACAGCGAACAACAAGGTATGACATCTCACGATTCACAATGAGAGGTGTGTCCAGAAAGCACAGCGATCCACAAAGGGGAAAGAGATGGGAGAAGAAAGGTCAAATTTACTACATTAAATTCACAAGGTTAATAATAATGCCTCAACATCATGCATATTCATCTGACTCCTTCACTTCAGCTGAGCCAGCACCTTTGTCCCTGATTCTGATGTTACCCTACAACAGAGGCAAAAGAAATTTGTTCCTTTTAATCTATAGCAAAAAAGGTTTGTGGTAAGACACACCATTATATAGATGCTGTATGGATGGGCAGTTGCCACCGCTCAGCTGAGGCACTGACTTGTCAAGGCACATGGAAACAGCAGGACACACGCCATGAAGAAGCAAGGTGACAGCTGCATCTCTGGATTTGGTATGCAAATTGAGTGGTCTTCTCACATCAGTCTTACCCTGGATCTGAAAATGCAACCTCCTTCTCTTGAAGTCCATAACTACTGCCTTGAGATATATTTAATAAAGGCACCTATCCAATACTTGTGGTCTCCTGGCATAATTAATCATGAAATTAAATTCAGTCTGTGCAGTGTTCAAATCAGTTCCGCAGGAATAACACTGGTTGATTGGCACTTACCCTGTTCGTCATCAAAAGAACCTTTGCTATTACAGCCTATTTGAGAAACTGCAGTGGGCTTCAGAAACAACCAGTATGAGGCTTCCAGGAGCCCACACAGAGGATATCCCATTCACATCCTCTGCTTTCCCAGCTGGTGTCTGATCAACTTGCCCATGGAGGGAAGTGAATTCCCCTCTCAAGGCCTCAAGGATTGGAAACACCACTCCAAAGTTCTCCTGGAGACCACCAGGCAGATGCCGGTTGCTTCTTCTGAATGTTTTCTCTATCTGCCAGGGACACATCTCGAGCTGACAGAGACATGGGCCATATCACAAGTGTTTGTGTGAGAAAAGAAGGATCCCATTTCCTCACCAGATACATGGTAAACACATAGTGGTGGTATTTTTACAAGAGGACCATAAAAAAACACCTGTTTTTTTTTTTATGGTCTAGACAGACCTCAACCATTCCCTCTGGCTGTCCATAACTTTCTCATTATCACTGCTTCTCTACCTGGGTAGTGTCCCAGCTGGCTGCTCTTCATCAGTCTCAGCTAGCAGCTGCTCACTGCCCAGTGACATCCAAAGAAGGAAAGAAAGCCTCTGACTGGTGCCCATCCCTCAAAGGCTTCAGCATGCTGGTGGGAAGGAAAGACAGAGAGGCTCTGAGCTATACCTGTTACCTGAAAGCCACTCAAGAAGAGGCACAACTGCTCACTTCCCCCCAACAATCTCTGTGAGGAGCAGGAGCAAAGCCCCAACACACTCTGGTCACCGTGGGAGCTGACAGAAGGCAGAATGTCCCACAGTGCCCACAGGGCTGGGTGCAGCCCTTGTGTGCCACTGAGGCAAATTCTACCACTCAGGACCAAACAGATCTTGTGGTGGAGACAGATCTTGTAGTGGTTGCTCTTTTCTTCCTTGTGGCCACAAAACCATAATAAATAGTTGTTGCCACAAAAATCAGAATAGTTTTAAAACACTGGCTTTTTTTCTGACAGCAGTCACCGCCTGTCCCTGCTCTCCACCTTGCCTTTTGCAGCTCCTGGTAAAGCAGCTTGGGAAAAGCACAGGCAGGAACCTGCTTGTGGGGAGAAGGGAAAGCAGAGGGAAAAGTCCCTTGGAAGAATAGCACTCTCCCCACCAACCTCCCTGCAAGATTCTGGTGCCCTTAGATACAGGTGGCAAAAGCAGTAACAGCCTTTTCTCTGTTAGACACAGTGGAGAATTTTGTCCAGCCCCATATCCAGATCCTGCCCTGTCCCAGCCAGCACCTGTGCTGCACAAGGGATACTATCCTGATGGGGTATCCAGGGACCCTAATATCTCCCTGGGGATCTGGTCCCAGGAACACCTTCTTCTAAAGATGTCCTGCAATTCCCAATGTTGTTGGGAAGTCGGTTTTAGCACCCACGCTATAAATCTCCCCTTGCAGCTGTCCTGTCCTTAGACAAGAATAACTCATGAGTCTGGGAACAAAACAACTGGCCAGCCCATTGCCACGTGTTCATTCTCAGAACACTGGGCCTTTGCACACTAAAGCTACACATTGAACATACAGGATTAAACTGATAGTTATGTTTAATACACACTTGCAACAGGAGCATGTAAAAAGCATGAAGTGTGTAAAAGCTCACAGTTCAGGAGCAGGTCCCAAAGGAGAGCCTACAAAACTCATTCTTGGGTGTTGAGTTGGGGTTCATGCCCATAATCCTGGCACTTGAAAATAATCCAGAAGATACACTCCATATATAGAGGGTGTACATATATCTGCATATATATCCTTTGGAAGAAAGCTGCCTTCAGTCCCACATGGGTTCACTGGGCACAAGCACAGATCCCTCCTATCCACCATCCTGAGTGCATGAAGAGCTGAAGGCAGCTGTGCCAGCACTGTCCCACTGCCCTAACTGAATTACCTTCCATCATTGCCCACAGAAACAGGCAAGATCTTCCCTTAAATCATCAGCAGCTGACACCTTTTCCCCCACCAGCCAAGCATGAATCACCCTGAAATGGAGGTCAAGATGCTTATTTCCCAACAATTCAGTGTTAGACAGAGCATAGGAGCTTGAAAAGGATGTTACACATTACCTCCTTTTCCCCTGCACCAGCACCAAGCTGGATGTTCCATGCACTCGTTACCATCCATGCATGCTGCCATTCCTTTTGCAGGACATCACCCAAACCAAATGCTAGAAGGGGCTCTCCTCGTTGATATCCATCTCCCCTTCAGTGCTGCTCCATCGTGCACCTGTGTGCTTGTGCTGGAAATGCCACTCTGGGGAAAGGCATCGAAGGAAAGGCCTGTTCTGGGAGCTGTGGTGCATGTCCCTCCTTGGAGCCCCGCCTCCCCCAGGGCCAAAGAGGGGACCCCCAAGGGCTGCAGCTCTGCAGCCTGAACCCAGAGCTGCCATCACTGGATTAGCAGAGGCAGAAGGACAAGTCTGGGCACCCCTCACAGCCCTCAGCACCTGCATTTGAGCTGCTTCCTGGGAGGATGCCCAGCAGCGGGGAAGACCGTGCTCCTCTGTACATCCACATCCCTCCATCACTGCTCCCCAGGCTGCTGCCACAAGGGTGGCTCTCCCCACTGCGGGTATTTTCTGCCCCTATTTCCAGCATCACCAATACAAGCAGAGCTGCAGATGCCCCCCCTGGCAGCCTCTCTCCAGCAGCTTTGAGGTGGGCTCCTGCCAGGCCCCTGGCAGAAGGGAGCCCCTTATCACAGCCCTGGCATAGGCTGCCTGCCAGCCCGAGCTCTGCAGCCCCTGGGGGCGAGGTGGTGGGATGCTGTGAACGGCAAAGCGTGTCCCTGCCGCGGGCAGGGGCTGCAGCTGGGTAACTCACCCCAGGGTAAAGAACCCGCTATCCCGCAAAAAATGAACCCCTCCAAAAAAGAACCACAAAAAAGTTTGTGCCTCCTGATTTCGACGTTTTCTCAGATAGGGCTGATGCAGGGACGGCTCGGGAGCCCCGCGTGGAGATTCACGCCCGTGAGCAAAGCAAGGGCGGGGGAGAAACTGCTCCGGGGAGTGACCCCTCCGGGATCTCTGTACCGCGCTGTGCGGAGCAGGCACCGCGCGGGGGTCTGGTGGGGGACTGTGTGGGCCGTGCGGTTCCACGCGTGTCCGCAGAAAGTGCGAGGACCGCGGGTGCCGCCGGCCCCCCCTCCCCGTGGGGCGGCCGAGCCGAGCCAAGCCGAGCCGGGGGCCGTGGCTGCGCCGCCCCGCCGGCGCTGCCGGGGGAGTGGTTTCCCCGCGCTGGCGGCGGCGGGGCCGGTCTGCGGGCGGGGAGGTGCCGCGGCGGCGGTGCCAGCGCCCGGCCCGGGAGGATGCGGACGCGCTGACGGAGCTGCCGGCTCCCCTCTGCCGCCGTGCATGGGCGGCGGGCGGCTGCCGCCTCGCCTCGCCTGCCCCGCCGGTGAGCCGGGATGGGAGCGGGGGGTCTCCACCGGGATCGGGAGGGTGCGGAGAGGGGGAGAGCTGCCACCTGTGAGTGCCCCGCTCGCAGCCCCGCGGGCGGCCGGGCCGCCCGTGGCGGAGCCGGGCGCTGGGGCCGTGGGTCGGTGCGGGTCCGGTCCGTCCGGGGTGGGGCGGCGGCGGGGCACGGGAGCCCCCCGAGCTCCGTCCCGCTGCGGGTCCGTGCGGTGCGGGTCGTGTCGGGTCGTGTCGGGTAGGCAGCCGGGAGCGGGAGCTCGGAGCGGGGAGAAGGCTGTCGGCCACACGCACGGCTGCGGGGAGTTACGGGGGAAGGAGAGGGAGAACGCGCGCCTCTGCCGCGGCTTGTTTCTCCGGATGCTTGGGGTTTTTTTCGAGCAAAGGGTGTTAAAGAGAATTCACTGAAAAAAAAAAGGGTTCTCCGTTAAAAAAAATCACCACCCAACTCGTTCGGCAGCCGAAAGGGTTGTGTGAAGGAATCCTGATGAATGAGCGCAGCGCTGAGGGAGTTGTTGGTTTGTGGGCTGCGATCGCCTCATCTATTCGTTTATGCCGGTTTTTTTTTCCAAGGCAACTTTTGAGGCGAGAAAGCGACCAACAAAGCACAAGTTTAAGACAATGATGCTTTTGCTTGCAGCCGAGCAGAACTGAAAACTGAAATCCTGCATTTCCCATCAGGTAGCAAATACCACACATAGGACTACTTTTAGAGAATGAAAGAACTTACTTTGCCCTGTAAATGAGGACTATGTTTCACTCTGAGCAAGGAGTGTATTTTCCAGATGCCAAATGAACATACCACAAAAATTTTCTTTTCATCTGGGACAGAGCCGTGTTTGTAGATCTCTGAATATGGCTACAGTCGTGCAGGGGAGTTGGGTTAGCCTGGATGTAGCATTAACCCCTCCAGCCACAATAAGCAATACACAGAGAGAAATTTGTTTCCATTAATCTTTTCCTGACTGAAATCCTCACTGCAGTTGTACAGTCAATACAGCAATGGAAGCCCTTCTGGCTATAGGTTCACATCTTACTGAAGGACCCAGAGCTGGTGTTCACACCTACCCTGTAGCCTGGCTTGCTGCACAATGCTTCCTTATGAGTAGCCTGTAAAGGAAGGTGAAGCAGGGAAATCTGCCTACACACAACCAGGCTCAAGCCAGTGTTTTCCATCTCTTAGTTTTAATGAGCAACAAATTTTGTGCCCAGAAAAGAATCCAGCTCACAGCTCAGGATTTCGATAATTAATATTCCATTTAAAAAACATGTTTTCAGAGTCAACATTATGATTACAGAGAGAAAACAAGCAAACAGGGAATGACTTGACCTGGTTTCCTTGCTTTCCCGATCTAGCCTGACAATTTGTCAATCAGGTGGAATTTCCTCCAATGTCTTTGGTACTTTACTTTAGCAGAAGAAATGAATGTACAAATTTAGTCACTACTTTCCCTCCCTTCTCACAATGACCTCTTTGTATTAAGCAACAGGCTTTTCTGTAGATCAGGTACCAACCCCACGGTATCACAGGCTGAAATTGTTTCTTCTTTCTCATTCTGAAATTATGTCCCTGCGTTTGAGCCAGTTTAACCACTTCTGAGTTGGAGGGGTCTGTCAGAGAAGTCTTGATCTGGGACAGATCCTATGTCATGCAAGGGAGGAAGAGCTCTGCCTTCAAGGAAACCAGCATCTGCCTCAGCAACAGCCCTCCCCTTTTCTCCTCAAATGTGTACATTTTCTGGAAAATTCTGTAAAATAATCAATTTCCTGCATTTTCAATCTTCAAGGGAAGGCTTTCTTGCAAACCCCAGGAGACCTGCCAGGCAAAAATGTTCAAGTACAATGAAGTAGACTGATTGATACCAACAGGTCCTTAAAATCTCATCTCAGTCTTTCTCCCTCTTTGATTGCAAGTCCACAGGGGCTGGGACCACCTCTCCTTCATGGTTTGGAGAGAGCATGTCCTCTGCAAAGCAGATACCAGTGCTGGAAGAAGGTGTGGTCCAGCAGGACAGTCCCTTTTCTCATCAGGGTACATTGATTGATCCCACAGCGTTTCACCTCGTAGTGCCCGTGTCCCCATGGGACTAGGAGAAAATAGTCCAAGTCCAGCTTCTCTGCTGAGACCACTGCAACTTGTGTAAGATGTAAACTGAATTTTCAGCTGAGTTCTGTCTCTGACATGCACATGCATAAACTGCCTCTGTGCAAATATTTAGGAAACCTCTAGATCCGGAAGGTGAATGTTAATTGGTTGGCAGGAAAACTCATAGCCTTGCTAATGCTTATCTGCTTTCAGTGTTAATCACTTATTAAAAAAAAATAAATCTGAGTTTCAATTTTTTTAATGATTATTTTTAGCTGTGTGTTGTCCTCATCCTCCATCTTGCCTATTCCTACTGTGATAGGACACGGTGTTCTCATATCCTCTGGCTTGGGCTGGGACAACTTCCCATGCTTGGAAATTCAATTTAGGTGACAGAGTTTTAATTCCTGAAGGAAAAACAGCTGCATATTTGGTGTTAGGTTGTGATATTGTGACACCTGCAGTTGTGCTGTTAATTGCTAAGAGGGAATATTAATAGTCACTTCATTGTCTTTTTTCTCTTAGGAGTGTATAGTAGGTTCTTGTTTGCTGGTTTTTTTTTTTTAAATCTTAACACTTTTGCGTCATTTGCTTTTCTAACTTCTCTAGAAATGCTTGATATTGTATCATGTTACAGCACTGGTAGCACTGTATTCTAATTTCCATGAAGTTGTAAGGAAAGCATTAATTTATCTTTTAAGTAAATACTGTTCTGACTGCACCAAACCTCCTATCCTACTCCGTTACCTAGAAATGAGCCCAGTGATAGACTATGTATTCTTTCACAGTTTCAGAAAGACATCAGACATTTCACAATCCATTTCCCATGACATTTCTAAGACTCAGGTACCCTGTGTTGATGCTCTGAGATGCTTTTTCCCCCTCTCATCTGCTTGTGGGACTGTGGCATGAATTCAGGACTATCCAGGAATACCTAGGGAATAGTGGAAAGAAGGACAGTTTTCATCTGTCACCAATTCCCACGGGTGCTGCAAGGTGAGGGACAATTGTGGTGTGAAATATGAGGGATGAGAGAATTGACATCTTTCAGAGAAGATCCCAGAAACAAAACCATTTATTTCTGAGACCCTTTAGTAAAGATTGCTCTGAGTTAGAAGGGATGATACAGTAATTTGTAATGTGCTGGCTTTGTAAGATTGTTTTGAGAAATTAAAGCCAACACAAGGTTCACTATGTGAACAGAGCTCAGAATCATTCTGCTCAGCACAGGCATTTCCAATCCCAAAAGCAAGTTCTCAGATGAGAGAGTATTTGCACAGCAAGTACCATAAGAGATACCTCTAAAAACATTTAACAGCTTGTTGAGGCTTATCTCTAATTTTGATGGGGCTGTTTTCTTAATGAGGTCCTCTCACATCAATTAGCTGCTGAATCCGATGTTAGAAAAATAAATCCAAACTTTCTCTTGGCACACAGTTCTATGAAGGCTCTGTGGAGATTTCCACGATATCGAGGTCTACCAGCATTCAGAGGAACTGGCTTAGTCATTCTTCCCATCTGCTCTGCTTCTTCCTCCCTCCGCTGCTCTACACATTCTTCCTGGCTGTCTGCTCCTCTTCCCTATCTCCGAGCATCCTGTCTGGCTGCCCCCCTCTTCTCCCCTGCTGTACCTATCCCTTGTGGCATCTTCCATGAGGAAGCCCAGGTAGTTTAGTGCTGAGATCAAAAGGCTGAAATAAATGAGCTTCTTTAAAGGAGGCAAGAAAAAAGCAAAGGAAAAAAGAAGAATCTACCAAGGCAGCACCCCTGGCAAGCAGCATTGCAAACATCATTTGAGAAAGTCTTGAGTTGAATCATCTCCCAATTCATGAGATTGCTTTAAAAATTGTGATAGTTGAACACAGACACATTTTAATTCCTTTTAATTCTTCTTTGACCATTTATGAATCAAGTTTTTAGCTCCTTTTTGCCAAAAGGGCCAGTAGGAACTTGGACGACTACAGCAAAGTGGAAGTTGAGGTTGGTGTGTAGTCATGAGCTGAGGACATACAGAGAAGAGCGGCTCCCCGATGCCTCACTGTGCAACACCAGGAGTCAAGGAGGCTGAGTTAGAGTCATCTGCCAGTACATGCCCTTTGAAAGCCTGTGTTTTCTAGTGTTGGTAGTCCACAGACGAGTGTTGGAGAAATTCCCCAGGGTGATATTTACCCCGGTAACTTCTTTGGAGCAGGAACAGTAAAAACTGCAGCTTGCCACGAAGTTAGCAGTGAGAGGCAGCACGGTCTGGAAATAGCAGCCTCCTACCCCTTTTCACTCTCCCAAACTACGTGCTGTGTCTCATGCTGAAATGCCTGCTCCTCCACTTTGAGAGTCATTCCATCTCACTGCTTCCTGAGAGAGATCGACATCTTCTGTGGAGCACACGCTGCCGAGGAGAGGAAGGCAGCTTTGGCCTGCGGAGAGCAGAACTCGAGTACTGCGTGGGTGGCCGAAGACAAGAGCTTCTGAAACGAACAGAACAGATCTCTAATCTCCAGACTCTGACACATATCACACTTTTTTCAGTTGCTTAGGAAAGAGATTTGCATCCAAAAAGAAGTGGGAGGTTTAAATAGGAGTTCATACATTTGTCTTCTGTGGTCCATGTGGTGATTTACATTTTGCTGGTCCCATGGAATCCACAATACTTCGTAAAGTGCATCCATTACAAATGCGCAACCAGGAGAAACAAAGACCCTGTCCAAGTTCCTATCCACAGTGTTCAAAAGCAGAGCTCAGTAGCAGTCACAGAAACTGGAGGCTGTGCGGTGTCACTAAGGTAAGTGCTTGTTTTGGGTTGTGCCAAGATGCTGGAACTGTTGTCCCACCCAAAGGTACTGGGCATGGTCCGACCTGTGGATGATCCAGGCTGCCAGTATGGGTCTAAGCCAGAGTTCTATATTCCTAGGACACTAACAGAAGACTGAGATATAGAAGAGTTGGATCCACAGAATCACCTGGCCTTAGAAAATGCCAGTTGATGTTTCCTTGCATGGACATGCACCCTTCATGGCTTCATCCACCACAACAACTGTAGCTCTGCCCTAGATCTCCCACTCATTCACCCCGGCTGAACTGACAGCCTGATTCGACTGCAACAGAGCGCCCCAAATAAGGAACCCTTCCTTCTCCTGGGTGGAAAAACCTCCTTGGACCTGTTTGTTTATTGGGACTTGCTGAGCAGGCTTTACTGTGACCCATCGAAATTTTCCACTCTGCCGAACGCAAGCAGTAGACCATTGCTCCTCCTAACGCCATTCTTGTGCACGCCCTGTCCTAATTTTCCTGGTAGTCAATAGCAGGGGTTTCTTTTTGTAGCACATACAAAGACTTGACTCCTTGAATGAAAGAAAGTTTGCATTTATTGAGAGGCTGTGGTGGGGTGAGGTGAGGGGGGGGCCCGGATGCCCAAGGCTGAACTCCCTGTTTGTTTGAGGCACTATCTGGAATCAGCAGGAGCTGCGTGTGTGCTGTGATTGCGCGGGCGAGCACCCGGAGTTCCATCTTTGTGGTGCTCCTGTGCACGAGGCTGAGCCAGCAGAGCCACGTGGGGAGCGTCTATCCAGCACAGTCTAAGTACAGGGCTGGTAAAGCCCTTGGGATTGTCCCACTGAAATAAGGAGGGGAGGGCCCCCATTTCTGGCGTTCCAGGAAAAAGATAGATTAGCAAGTGGAGCAGTGGTCCAAGGCCAATTTCTGCCTCCTGTCTACAGTTACTTTTTAGAAGGTGCACCTTCAATGTGGTACTGTTAGGCTGTTATCATAATATTTCCATGACTGCTCAGTGGGGGTATGATTGATTTTGGAAGCCCGGGAGAGGAAGAGGCCGTCCCACAGTCCCTGCTAATCTAGCAGCAGCCCTGGCACCCTGAGGTCTGGTCTCCCTCTGCCACCCAGTTGTCTCCAACAATGGGGCACCTTGGGGAGAAGGTGTGGTGCTTTCAGAGTAGGAGTAACCTCTAAATAGAAGTGCCCTGATTCCCTGATTTGGGAGGTGCTGCTGCCAGCTGGGGAAGTGTTTGGGGCTAAGAGCCTCTGAAATGTGCTCCTTTATCGAGTGGACAATCTGTGGGCTGCTAGGATTGCAACCTGTTGCCAGTTCCTATTTCTGTTTTGCTTGATGAAATATGCTTGCCTTGAAAACTTCTACTTTGCAATTCACAGTGGATTTATCCCAAAAAGAGGCCTCTGCTGCTGTGCATGGTGGAGTCCTCTCCCCGCATGGCAAGGCCAGGCATTTCTGAGGAGAGACAGCCAGGCTGGGCTTTCCACGCACCCCAGCTGGCCAGAACTGCTGCCCAACATCCTGCTTCTGCTCCTCAGCGCCAGCTGTCCTCCTGTGTGAGGTGAAACCACCCTGCTGGGACAGACTGTGTCCTTGGGGTGTAAAAGCTCCAAACAGGCGATGTGTTCCAGATGCTTTCCAAAGTGGGAGAGAAGCCCAGAGAGCACCTTTCTGGGCCTGGGTTTGTGATCCATGCCAAAAAGCACAGGTGGAAATCCATCATCCCTTTGTGTGGGCTGAGGGCCCTTGGTCTGAGCAAAGGGGCCACCACTGAAATATTGCTTGGTCTTACTGGTGAAAACAGTTCCTGTATGATTACCTTGCTTGGTGCTATGGCTCCTAAAGAGGCAAGACATGACCAACTCATTGGAGTAGTCCCTAAATCAACTGTTCTTTGCTGGGAGGTATAGCAGGGCTCTGCAAGCCCAGAGGAAGGGTGGCCAGGCAGTGTCACTGGTCTCTGAGACTTGACTCGGTCACTGTTAATGGCAGCACAGCTGTGTTGGTACTCTTGGAGCCAGAGAAGGTGGTTATCAAGCTGAGGCAAAGGAGGGCAAGTTATTTTGGTGGCAGAAGATAGGTAGGTTGGGAGACGGTGCATTGAACAAATGGGCTCCAGGCTGGAAGGCAGCAAAGGTGTGCAAAAGTGAGAAGGGACAAGAAGAGATAGGCAGAGAAAGGCTTTACTTGCATAGTTTCCAGACTGTTTCCATTACAGTAAAATTTGTTGCATGGTCTCAGTAGCTATGCCTTGTTTTTAAAAGATTAAGCAATATCACAGGAGGAAGGGTATTAGTTTATGTTTCCTCTAGTGTCAGCCAAAGAAGGTAATCACATCTATTAGGTAGGTAAAGTGAGTATTTTCTCTTCAGAGATTAAGTGCATTCTAGTAGTTCTATACACTGGAAACAATGAACTCTATAAGAATCTTGACTGGGAAGAAGTTTTTCTATTTTAAATATGGCTGTGGGGCTGGAGTAAGGAACTTCTTTCATGCTGCAGTCCTGAATTCATTTTATTACAGCTTTCAAGTAGCTGAGCACCAGGGGCTGATGTCCCCTCTCCAGCATGGTATGCACCATAGGACAGAGTTTCCCAAAACGCTGGAGAGGGAATTGGGCTTGGGTCAATTCAATCCAGAAGTCCATTACTGAGACTGGAAAGCAGCAGATGTGGGTTTACTTAATTCAGTACTGCATGTGTCCTTACATGCTACTAACCAGGCATCTGAAGATATCTCTAAATAGCAAGTGGCCTGGCCTGGATTCCAACCAGTGGCCATGTGGTGCTGGTTTATTATCTCTTACACCCTTTTGTCTCTCATTTACAGGTGTAATAATTGTTCTTATTACATCTAGTCTTTTTGTAGGTTTAAAAACAGAGATTCTGTAATGGGTACTGGGATAAAAATCTTCTTTCCAGAATGTTGGATAACATGGTATCAGATGCTCTCTCATTTTAATAAGAGACAAGCATTGAGTGTAGTCATGAATTTTTAAGGGACAAAACATTAGCCTCTCTGAACTTGGTTTGATCACTGGTTAGGAAGGAAAATTGCCAGACAAGAATTAAACCTTCTGAATTTAATCCTGGGGATGGAGAAGTGATTTCCTGCTTCCCTAATTTGCAATAACCATGGCCTGTGGCATGAGGAGGAACTCCAGAATGCTATGCACAATTTTTCGTCTCTCACTGTTTTTGAATAAAGTCAGTGTGCAGTTAATCCAGTGTTATAAATCTTGGTAGGCTTCCAGAGCAGGTAGATTTGTTTAATCATTTGGGATGGAATCCAAACCACTGGAGGATATAAAATATATACACTAGTGCCATTCACTTCACTGAAAACACCTTTTTCCCATCCAAGGAAATAGCTGTGGCTGGCATGAATATATATTTGGAAAGCTGTAGGGCTAAACAAATTTCTCAGAAAGTCATCTCTGGCCAAGATACTGACTATATTTCAGCACTGTAACTCCTCAAGCTTTTCAGCTAAGGCTTTCTGACAGAGAAGTCATCAGAAATCAGTGATTCACAGTTTGAAATGGTGGGATCCTCACCTCTGCTCAGCAGGCTCCCTATCCTGATACCAGTCAAAGTATTACCTTCAAATTGGAGCAGACCTTTGAAAAAATCAATTCTCCTGTGACTTCTGAAAGAACCATCCAGTAATGTAATCTTAACATATCCTTTTTTCAGCATATGTTGTCTTCTTTATGTCTTGACCAGTAGCTTCTTGAGCAGGAATCTCATTCTTTGATGTTTTGAACTGTGTCTCACTAAACAAAGTAATCCTGCCAGATATGGGAATACATTTTTATTTTCCAATTTTCCAGCTATCGTTAAAATTTCTGTATGGGAGAATTTTGGAGTGTCCCAGTTTCAGCAGTTTTTTTACACTCAGAATGAGTGTAACTCACTCTAAGGAATAAGGTTTAGCATCACAAAAAGAGTCGGTTTCGAGGTATTTCAGCTATGAGCTTTGGGTGGGTTTGGAACATTAACTGACTTGGTAATTTGCAAGGTGCTCTCGTCCTTAGTGAGATCAAATCCTATCTTGCATAGAAAACGATACAGACCTTGACAGCAGGAGTTTCTGCAGCAAGCTCTTGGTAGTACTCTTTCACACCAGTCCCTGCCAGCGTTGTCCCTTTGGTCACAAGCTCTGACTCTCTTGTGTTTGTCTCTTTCAGGCACTTTTAGGATTTGACAGTTTGCAGGACATTTCATCAGCCACACAAGCGCTTGAAGCAAGGACAGTTTTAGGAGGCGACATCTGTTGATGTGATTGAAGGTAACGTGCTCTCTTCTGTCATTGCTTTCTACGTGCTGTTTATCCTCTACGGAGCCTCATGCTCTGGACAGGATCAGGCCTCAGTTTGGTGCATGTCTGAGGATCCTCCTGACTGACCCTTGCTTCAGGTAACAGCTCTTCCAAATCATGGCTTAGCTTGTCCCATAAAATGTGTTTGTGCCCATCTCCTTAAGGAAATCTTTGCTTTCGTCGTACAACCTGCCTATTTTCCATAGCCACGTTAAGTGCTGCACTTTTTTGCGTCCCGAAGCTGGTTTTTCTTTAAATACTGCTTTGCCCCAAGGAATTTCACAGGTCAGTTTTGCCCTCTGTTCAAAACCTAAAATAAAAATGAGCACTTTCTCATGGGAGGTGATTTGGCACTTGTCAGCCTCTATATTGCTCTGTATGTTACTGACCTTGTTAGTCCCTTCATGAGCAGCAGAAAGGGAGCTCTGCATTTCCTCCACGCCTCTGGAAAAAGATTAGCGTAATGTGGGTCTGCAACTGTAGCACTTGCATTTAAATAGTCTTCTCTAAATGTAGTTTTCTCACAGAAATGCAAGAACAGATTTTGCTTTTTTTCCCCTCCTAATTGGTATATTTCTGCTTAATTTAACCTAGGGGAAGTAATGTATCTCTTAATTCACTGCCACAAGAATTTTAAGGTTCAGAGTAGATGACTCATCCACCAGAACAGAATTTATTCTTTGTTTGTAAATGTTATTTATTGCCTTGTTTTGCATCACTATGGCTACTGTATGTCTTTGGTGATACCAGCATCTATCATACATAAAATGAATGCAAGACCGAATTTAAGAGCTGTAGTTATTATAATTATTTGTATCTGCCACTTTTCTGTTGTATGTTAGTACATCTCACATAAAAGCAGCACTAAAAGTGGCTTAATATTTTTCCATCAACACTGTCTGAAAAGAAAAAACTCTGCACATGAAACTTATGACAGCTTAGAAAGCCTTAAGCAGCACCACCAAGCCCCTTTTTCAGATTATGTGGCTTTATAAACAGTTCAGTGATGTTCTACAAATGATTTTGAAGTTTCAGGTGCAAGATTTGCAGCGGTATTCACAATTATTTTGCATTAGTTATTTTTAATGTTAAACACCTAGTTAAGCTTGTTAGAAGCATCACTGTTTTCACAGCCCATATAGATTCCTCTGCTTTCCTTTACTGTTTCTAAGTGGAGACTGGGAACAATTAATCTATTCCAGTTAAAGCCTAATTATTTTGCCAATTGCATGGCCCCATGTTCTTTTCTGAAACACATCAAGTACAATCACTTCTGCCATCCTATTCAATCAAAGCCTTAAGTTGCACAGATTTTGTGAAATGGCCTGGGCTTCAACAGCTTGGGAGCTGATTCACTGAGGCATCTGCTGGAACACTGGAAGGACTGTCACCATTTTTCTAGCCCAAATCATTTGTCTTTGTCATTTAGAAATAATCTGCAGGGTATAATGTGGTCTTAGGGAAGCACGGAGCCTGTTATTGCTCAATAATAGAATTTCCTGAGGTCTTAACAACATCTTTGAGCTCATATGACGCATTTGACAGTGCATGTGTGGATGTATATCTCTAATGTCCCATGGAACAAGGACAGACAAATATTGTAAACCCTTGCTATGCATTGAAAGGCTGCTAAAATAAACCAGCCAGCTACGACTGACGGCTGCAGCCTGCTGCTGGCTAGCAGGGACCAACCCCCAAGACACACAGCAGTGGGACATGTCTTATCTGTGGTTGCCAAGACCCACACTTCATATATACCGACCCCACACAAAGGCTCCATGATTATTTCCATCTAGACACACACTTTCCCATTTCCCTTTCCCTGCTATCTGGGACAGCTGGTAATGGGGCACCGAACCCCAAAAAGATGCCAAAAGAAAGATGTGCGTCTTGGACATGATCAGAGTGATGGGCCCAGTGCTCCTCCAGGCTCACGGCTGGGTCTGGCCAACACGTTCTATGAAAGCCCCCCAAACCAACTCTTCCCAAAATGCTGGGCTGGGAGAGCACAGTCCTGCTATTGCCTAGTGAGGTCATTCACAGAGGCAGCACTGGAGGCGCATCAGGAGGGATGCAAAAGGATCCCTCTGGGACCAAGGAAGGGACCAGCACCAGAATGGGGAAAAAAGGCAAGAACAGCATGAGCACCAGGGGTGGTCAGAGGGAGGAGGTATCGGAGGGAGTGCTACTTTCTTTTTGGTTTAAGGGCACATCTCTATTCTTTTAAGAGCTGTCCCGCATGGCAGGAACAGCTGGCACAGCTGGCCCCATGGTCGTTGCCCCCTTTGTCCACCGGGAAGGGGTCTCCCATTTCCAGATCACCGCTCCCTCAGTGCTATTGTTCACAGGTGCCCAGTGGTATGGCCTGCTGGATGCTTCAAGAATGAAAGCGTGTGTCTAGAAAAATCTATGCATTTCATTGATTAGGTGGTTTGTGGTGTCCTTGGGGAGTGGTACAGGTCCAAGCAAGGGCAGGGAGTCAAAACTCTCTACCTAGCAGGCAGAATCTGTCCCTCTTCTACTGTGTCGTGGTTGTGGGAGGATTCAGGCTGTGTAAGCTGGGGATGCCCAGATCAGATGTTTGGTTCGGCCTTTTGAGAAGTTTCCGAGCCCGGTTCTGCTCTCCTGTTGTGTGTGTGTCGGTGTACCAGGAAGCATGTGGATTAGTTCAGTGTTGGTTGGGTCCAAGCCTGTTGCTTCAGGGCTTTTCCCTAAGCTGATGGGTGCCTAAGGGATTGGGTCCTGGTCCACAGCTGAGCTCAACTGTCTTCTGGGTCTGCCATGCTCTTTTTAAAATATGAAGCAGTGGGAGTGAAAGTCTTTGTGCTATCATGCTGCTCCGTGCTACAGCTAATTAAAGTCATTGTGAAGGGTTTTGTAGTAATTGCAGATATTGTAAAATTTAGTTTTGTGGAATAATTGGTAATGTAAGCCCGAAACAAGTTATCCTTAAGATGTTTTAGTTGGCATTTCTCAGTATGAGCAGGCTTTACAAAGAAGGCTTTTGTATGTGAAGCGGGACCAGAATTAATGACAGCATTTAGTCGTGCCTAAAGGGGTGTTTGCTGTGGCAGGTGGCAGGGTGGTGTAATTGATGATGCCTACATTTTGCGTGCCGCAGGAGGCTCCAGCAGCCCCTAACTGCTCTACCTGATGAATGCCAGCTAAAGAGAGTGAAAGCCCGGTGCCAAATCTATCCAGGGCTGATATATTCACATTTAAAATGAACGTGGACCTTTCAGTCTCTAGGTCAGAGTGGGTCAGGCTCTGTTTGCTCCTACGCACTTAATATGCATTCTGGAGTTCTCAGGCACCCTCAAATTTTCCAGTAGAATGCTGTGGCTATAATTGCAATGTGAGGAAAATCCTAATGCCATGGAGATGTGCAGCTACCCATCCATGGGCAGGGCTGAGCTCCCTGCAGCAAGGGCTGCAGCCAGCTCTTGTCCCTCTGCTCTGGAGTGCTGCAATGCCCAGCAGAACAAGGCAAGCTCAAGGGCCAGCATTGTAGTGCCTTGGGTGCCAAATGGCACAGGGGGATGCCTAATGGGCACATAAGCAGCTTGGGTTCCTAAGTCGCTGATTTAAATCAGATTTAGATGCCAAACATTCCCTGATGCATTTGAAAATCCCATTCAACACCTCTCTGAACACTCAGGCGAGTAAAGACTATTGAAAATCTGGTCCTTAGACACCAATACAGCTGGTGCGTCTGGAATTAACAGTTTAAAAAGAAGTGCTGGCTCATGACTAAGTGGAGTAGACATCTGGGGAGAGCAAATATTGAAGACATTATGAAGAATCAGAATAAGAATTTAATTTAAGGCTGATATTTCCACCAGTAAGTTTTTTTGGTCAACGGATGCAATTTCTGAGCTCATCTATCAGTAATAAACTGGGTACTAATAACATTGGAGGACTCCCACTTTCCAGCTGTTGACTCTGGGACTCAGTTGGGGTCTTCTCTGCTTTTCCATGGTACATGAGCTGACTATCCCTATTCTGTTTTAATATTCATAGCATGACAGAGGTGATGAACACACGAGAACCAGTGATGGAGGAATTCGCGCTCAGCCAGACTCCTGAGGAAGAAGGAGGCCCTTCAAGCCAGGTAACTTTAGCAGAACTGGAAAGTATCCCGAGCTGCTTATAAAAAACAATTTAATGCAACCAATAACTGTCATACAGGTAGATGTTGAATTGTAGAGCACAGCTGCCAGAAAAACAAGCCCTGAAACACGTTTGATCCTACTTAGATTTTATTATTAAAAAGTAGGAGTTTGGCAAGAGTGTTTTATCAGGTCTGCAGGGCACAGTGACAGCAATGCCTGGATGCAGGCAAAGAGGCTGTTTGTCACCAAGAGTTCAGATCTGAGCAACTGTTGTGCAATGAAGACATCCAGCCAGTACTGTGCCACAGCTTTTATACAGCATCCTTGTAATAAGCTGAGTTTCCTCAGGCTCAGAGGGAGCTCCCTTTTTAGGACAGAGACCATTTGAAATGACTGTAATTCACATAAATGGCTGTGGCATCATAGCAGCAGCACTGGTCAGGGCCATTTGCTGGCAGGTGCAAGAGCATTTTCTGTCCCCAGGCAGTCTCAGACACCCACTCGTGTACCTGCCCGTGGTGCTCATTCCAGCAGGATGGATCACAATGTCCCAAGCCCCTCTTGTGACAGCCCCCACCTCCCAGTTGCACTCTGTGGTTGTGCTCATGATTCTGTGTCACTACCAGGGACAAACCACCTAAATGTGACCTGAGTTGGTCTTCAACACAAGGTGTAACAGTGAAAGCCAACTCAGAAAACTACTCTAGGAGCAGCCTATTACAGGTGAAAATCATGCATTTGAAGCCAAGGAAGTCAGAGCTGAAATTTTGCAAATTCCTCTTGGATCACTTGTGCATGCAATGAAAGCCTTTGTGTAATTAAAGAGCATATCAGAGGCTTCCCATGCCTCAGCAACCACACAGGATAAATGCTGCTCACTAAAGGAGCACATTTTCAATATTGTCTTTCCTGTTTTTCACTGAGTTCCAGGTTTTCAGTGTTGTGTTAGTGTATGCTGCCTAAACTCTGTCCCAGCCTTGGCTTCATCTATGTGTTCAGAGCTGTTCTATGGTGTCTCTGATCATATGCTCCAGAGTTTTTCCCCCAGCTCCTTTACCTTTCACCTCTGGAAGAAGGTGCTATCATCCACACTTTAGTGATGTCCACTCAAGACAAAAAAAATCAAATAGAAATGAGATGTAGTGCGAAGTCAGTGACTCATTGGGAAAAGCAGGATTCTTCCAGCAACTTCCAAGCACTTTGTCCAGGAGACCAGTCCTTCTTTTCCTGCAGCCTCCTGCCCACTCGTCATATACTCCAGCTTCCGCAGAAAAACACGGCGAGGCCCGACAGGCAGCTCTGCTTCCTGCCAGTCCTGACTCATTCCTGGAGGGACATGGTAAATACTGGGCTCTGCTGGAAAAAAACATTATGGGATTGGTGTGAGGAAAGACCATATGAGGATGACGCAAACAAAAATAGTCAGGCTGAGGCCACACAGGTGCCTTTCCTAAATTTTGTTGCAGCTGTAGTAATTGGCTCTCAGCACATTTTTAGAACTTTCTGTCTCATTTCTTCGGGCTTCAGAAAGCAGATGAAAAAGCAGAATTTTTGTTGTATTGGATCTCCATCCAGGGGTTTACCAGCAGGCTTGGGGATGGGGTGGCTGTCATGCAGCCCTCTGTCACCAGAGCAGGCTGCACAGCAGGCAGGGGAAGAGGTCACTGTCATCTGTGTGTGCAGCCATGGGAGGAAATTCAGCAATTTGCCCATAATTTTATGGTTATTTTCTGCCAGCTGACCTGTGAGGCTCAGGGACCTGGGCTCTGTGGTTCTGCAGAGGAGTGCACTGCTCCCAAGGGGCATCTCTGGTCCTCTCCTGGCCAAGGAGATCTTACCTTGTCTCATATTTGCAAATAACAGGATTGTATTAGACACTTATTAAAAATTCCTCCTAGTTGAGACAGCTGCCATGGAAATGTCTTTCCAAATTACAAACAGGTCAGGAGGAGGCTGTGTAATGGGAAGTTGGGAGGAACTTTTCTGATAGGCAGCATGAGTGGCATTGCTTGGTCAGGACGAGTTACACCCTGTGAGTGCAGCTCAGGGAGGCATCAGAAAGGTTTACCTTCAGTGATTCACTTGGTCTAGTTGTACTGAAGGGCCTTTCTCACAAAAGAAATTTCTTCCTAATTGTATCTCACTTTGCAACACTAACAGTAATACACAACATTTCTCACCCTTGTATAGATTTTCAAAAAGTCGTGAATCCTCACAACGCTACCATGGGGAGTGAGGGCATGAGGGTAAGGATTATTGTCCTTCCCCATCTCCAGAAGTCAGATACAGACATTGCAGCAATATTAAAACTGTGCTTGCTTCTCCCTAGAAGTACAGCCCTTCCCAAGGGCTTGCCTCCCCATGCTAGCTCTGGTGCTAAGTGGGACAGCTAAACCCCAGGCTCTTAGAAAGTGCAGCTGCTGAGATGAAGGAAGGTTTCAAAAACCATGGAGCAAACACCTCCAGTGGGTTATGAAGTCCCCAGATCCCTGTCAGTGTCCGGGGGGATGTGCCCACTCCTGTGGTGGTTAGGGAATATCTGCATGTTTCTGCCTGTGCTCACAGCAGGAGCTGTGCTGAGACTGGCTCACATAACCAGCAGTGTTCGGTCTAACCAGAGACCCAGATTCAGTGGTGAAGAGGTTGCAGATGTGTGGGGAGGCTCCCACCAGCACACAGCAAACCTGTGGCAGTGTCTGAAGTTAAACTGGGATTGTTCTTGCTCTCAACTGCTAGTTTGATCCCCTAGCGTGCATCTTGATTTTACTGTTGCAAATAAAATAAATAAAATTAAAGTAAAACTCAGCTAGCATGGAGAGATGTACAGCTTGTTAGCTAAGGTATACAGAAGTTTGAGAATCCAGGAGATAAGGTTTCAGTGAAGCAACAACAGAGTTTCTTATGGTAATGTCCTGGAGGAGCTGGAATGACTTTTCCTCAAAAAATCCCAGAAGAAACCCAATTCAAAACAAAGGACCCCGAGAGATTTAAGTGATCCAGTGATGTTGAAAACAGGAAAGCACTTTTACGTTATACTATATCCTTCACTAAAAAGACCTAGTTCAGCTTCAAGCTCTAATCATGGTGTGGTGTTTGACCTGCAGCTTCAATGTGACAAATGAAAATAAATAGCTGGCACCATCCTGTGTGTAAAAATCATCTCTAGGGCTCCCTGTTTTGCATGAACGCATCATAAAATACAGTGTTTCACATTAAAGAAAATAGCTCTACAGAATGGCGGCTTCTTAAGAAACTGTCGTTGCAAGAAAACATGAATATCATATGAAAGTGAAAGGAGAGCAGCCAGAAGGGCTGCAACAGCCATTTAGATTAGCATTATAGCAATGACTTCTGTGTCCTAAAAACCCATCAGGACTGAAACATGAGTATTTGGCAGCATAACAAATTTTGCCTCCTAAGTCTCCATTTTTACTACTCACATCAGATCACACAAGGCAATTGTCTGCTCGACACACTGGCAAGCAAAGTGTGTTCTTTACTCGGGAAGGGACAGAACGTACGGGGGAGGGTGTGCTGAGATCTATAGCCCCTCTGCATCCATGCTTGTCCATCAAGGAGCTGGGTTCAGCTGCTTTTGAAATGCTCCCTGTGCAGGACTGTTTCCCTGCACCAGTTTGAGGAGGATTTCTTAAGGGACATGTGAATGCATGTCAAATGTAGCAAGGATATACTCTGCTTGCTCTGAATATGCCCTGGGCAAGGCTTTGATGTACATGTCCCCAAATGTCTCCCCAGGCCTTCCCAGACTCACGTGAGAAGTATCCCAAGCTGTCCAAAAGACTGCCTTCGATTGTGGTGGAGCCGACTGAGTCCGGGGAGGTGGAGAGTGGGGAGCTGCGCTGGCCTCCTGAGGACCTGAAATCAGCAGAGGACAAGGGTCTGCATGGTGACCAAAGAGTCTGTGTCCAGCAGCAGCAGCAGCAGCAGCAGCAGCAGATGGATCTGGGAGGTCTGAATGAGTAATTTTCATCCTTGTTCTCCATAGGAAAATAGCTGTTTCAGACCATGCTGTGCACTGAAGTTAACAGTGAACCAAAGAGCTCTAGGTAGTTGAAGACGCCCAGAAATACCTGCACTGGAGAAGGACTCCTGTGGACTGAAAATTTCCTTGTAGCTTTTAAGCACATGGTGTTTTCATCTGCCTCAGCCACTCTCATGGCCAACATTTAGTTCACTGCATGTTAGCAGTTCACGCTCAGAAACAGAAATCCTGGTCAAAAGCTTGTATCTACCTCCCTGTCTCCTATCCTAGAAGTGAAGTGTTTAACAGCTGCACATTTTCAAAGCATTGTGATGTTTCAGGAGTGTGTTAGTGCAACAGGAGCTCATAAAAATGTAGCTTTGACTAGCAGTGTCACTGTGGGGTAAATATGGCTAAAGATAAGGGTCTGTTGGACTGTAGCTTGCACAGGGAGTGCTCCAGGGTGGAACTGATCTATTTGTTTCCATTTTTTCTTCTCATCTTAGCCACTATCCTTTTCTTTTAAAAAGTGACCCGGTTTCCATTTCAGTGTACCAGCATTTGCCACTCAAACGCCCAGACACAGCAGCCAGGAGACGGGGTGCAAGATGCACCTTCACTTCCCTTCAAAGGGGTGATGACAAATGGTCTTGAAGTGTAAAATCACCTGCTATTCCAGTTGGCAGTTCTGGGTGGTGACAACCACAAGGTTTGATCACTCAAGTAGAAATATGAGCCAAATCTGTTTCTGACCTCCAGGTTCCACATCGTGGCCTCTGTGTTGTTTTTGTGCCTTGATGTTAGACTCATTATGACAGTTTGAGCAGATTTCAGACAGCAGGTAGCCTTCCCATGGCAGTGGCTGTCCATAGGCATCACCTCACCTCACTAATATCTGACCTGAGGTCTCAAGTTTTCTGTGAAGTCAGACTGTGATACGCTCAGAGTTCCCTACTCTGGGTTTAACTCCTGGTTTGCAAGCAGAGAAAAATGCTTGTATCAGGTCTAATCATCCTAATGGATTAACTGCTGGGTGGAGCAGGGAATCAAAGAAAGGCTGGACCTGTCTGGGGAAATAAATACTGACGAGCCATTTCTTTGCAGATACTTTAGCACACCCAGCTCAAGAAGGGGAAGACAGTACAGATACCCTGGAAAGCAGAACTGAAGAGCATGAATAGGAACTCCGTGGCCTCAGAAGTGAAACTTCATTTGTGAATGTTGTTGGAAAGCTAACACACTCTGAAGACATGTCAAAGTAATCTGTATTTAAATCTGCAAGGGTTTTATTTAGTTAGTACCTGGTAAGAAGTGTCTGGGCTTTAGAACTGTTCTTTTAACATTTTGATTTTCAGGCTGGGATTCATATTATTTGTTTAATTTTCCCTTGGGAAGCAGTGGGATGTGTTAGGAAATATGAGACTGTCAAGGAAAAGATGCTCCTCATTTCAATTAGTGCATTTCATTGGTTTTACCTTTTTCAAGAAAGGCTGCTTTCAGGTATCAACAGCAGGACAAAGGTGTTGCGTTTCTAGAGGAAGGATGTCTTAAATCTAAAACCTTTCTTTTTTTTTAGCCATTTAAAACTAGCACTGTGATATTATGGACAATAGATGTAATATAATGTCACCAGTTGATTTTGTAACTTTTGTATAGAGACGCAAGGGCAAGGTTTGCCTCCTGGCTGCCGCCCCAGGGCAGCCCAGAGCAGTTCTCTCCCTTTGGCTAACCTGTGCAAATTTGGATGAACCAGCCTTTCCTTAGCTGCCTTTTCAGTAAGGCTGATGCCTTTTGGAAGCGCTTTCTCACTGTACATTCATGAAACGATGAGCTGGTCACTGGTGTTTGTGGAGTGGGGCTGTCTGGGGTGGGCTTGGTTGGGTGGATCATGCTGTTCATGCACAGTAGGCCAGCTGGGGTGCACTTCCATCCCTTAAAGCCAATGAGATGGCTCCTGCTCCCCCCAGGGCTGGCTTTGTCCCATCTTGTTAATAGAAATTGTTGTGACATTTCTTCTTTGCTATGTTTGGTGTACAACCCAAGTGCAGAGATGCATCTGTTCCTCCCTTGGCCCGAGCTGAGCAGTGGTAGGGGGTAGGTGGCAGGAGCTCCATAGCACATCCCAAACCTGTCCTTCATTTTGTCTGGCTTCAGGTTTCCCCCTGAGCCACCTGCAGTAGGAGGGGGTGGAGGAGAGTCGTGGTGGTGGGACAAACACCTGCCTCCCTCCTGCCCAAGTGGCACTGCTGGTGGCAGTGCATGTGCTAAGGGGTGCCCTCACAGCCCCCTCGGCTTGGGATGCATAGTCACCTCCTGGAGCCCCGAGCTCACGGTGGGAAAAGCTGTCTCTGGACACCTCTGGCCTCCAGTGGATTTTCCTTGGCAATTTGGAGGTCATTTTGACAGGAGTGAATCCCTTGCTGCACAGGGACATCCAAGAGACTCCCTCCCACTGTCCCAGGAGAAGCACCTATCTCAGCTCAAAACCCTTTGGATGGTGCTGGTGGGGGTAGTGAACGTGTGTACTCAGAGGGATTTAACTGTGTCAGTGATGAGTGTCCTGTAAGCTGTGAAGTTGGCTTTCTCCATCTCTGCAGGGCTGGATGGGGTCTGTACTTCCAATTAATGTTGCATCCAGAAGAAGCCGCTTGCTGTAGATGGGAGGAAATAACAGGATTCCTTCCAGCATTAACTCTTAAGTTGACTTCCAAGTGCTTTCTTTTCTCCAGTAACAATTTCCTCTAATGGTAACTTTTAATTGTGTGATGGTCAATAAAATTTACTGGCCAGATGTATTAATAAGTTTATACCTTATTAGCAACCAAATTTAATATATTTACTCACAAAGAATTCTGTGCAATGAATGTTTAATACAAAGGGAAGAGACTATTTTACTTCAAAACAACAATAATTTATGTACAAACCTATAGCTCATTCTTTGGGGTGTTTGGGATCTAGGACCCTTTTTATAAGCAGTGTAGTACAGTATAATGTGATACTTAAGTTAAACTTTGCTCTCTCAACCTATATATAACAATCTGTTTTGCCTTCTTGATGTAGACTTTCTTGCCTACACTGTCACAGAATTATTTTGTCAGGTGAGTGGGATTCTGGTCAGAGCACCAAGTTTCACCAGAGCAACTGAAGGTTTCAGGATCATCTCCTAAATCTGGCTGCTGTCACCCCCTTCACTGGTGACAGTTTTCTGACCAAGCCAAGGAAGCAAGAACAAACTCAAGCTACCTGTTGGGGTAGCACTGAAGCAGTGAGGGGGGGTCCCCAGCTCGGACCCACCGTGGGCAGGAGAAGAGCCATGCTGGCAAGGTGGTCAGGCTGATGGGAGGTGTTCTTTAAATGCTGCTTTTGCATTGACTGTCAAGAAGTTTTACAAAGCTCTGGGGAGAAAACAACAGCGGTGACGACATATTTTTAGCTCTGCGATTTCCTTCCAATCTGCATCTGCCCAGCTCCGTGAGGAATGACGTTAGACGTATCACTTAATTTGCTTTTTGCTTTATAAAAAGAAAAACAGTTGTTTGAAACACTTCCCCCAATTTTATGTGCTCTCTATCTGCTTTCAGACGCTCCCTCCCTTCCTGATCTGGATGGCCCTTATCCTATTTCCACCTGAGGTCAATGGCACTTCCCTAAATAAGTTTTCCAAAGAAACAACAAAATTCTACATACTCCATGAAAAAGCACCATGCAAGCAGCACTGCTTTTTTTCATCCTTGTATGTAAAGCTACAGCCCGTATAGAAATCCCAGATTTCCTTTTTCCAGCCTAATGACTCCTCTCTTTCCTTTCCACTCTTTTGCACTGCTCCCCTGAATTATTTTACCTTAAGCAAGTGGTTGCTTCAAACTAAAGCTTTCTCCTAAAGCTGTGTGGCCTCAGTTTAACACCCATGCAAAGCCAAACTCCTCCTCCCATTTTTATTTTTCTGAACATGGGCCAGAGGCCCTAAAACAGGAGAGCAAGATAGAGAAAAAAATTGTTTTATACAAACAAGCCCTATTTATTGAACTTGCAGGTCCATGAATGTCCACTTACTTTGTCTGTGTGCAAGTGTTGTCTCTCTAATAAACTCAATAGTTGTTTTGTATTTTTTTCTGGATTAAAAGCTTTGTAGAAACTAAAAAGAAAAAAAAAAGACATTCAGTCATATTTTTCTAGTCTAGCTTGTAGAATATTTCATGTAGTGCAGAAAGGAAGTTTTATGGAGTAAGACATTGTTGGATTTTGCTCTATTTCAGTTCTTTCTAATTTTGTAAAATGCCACCTGTACATAACACTCGACTAATGTATGTCCTGTAGATGTATTACACCATGTAGCCTATTAAATGCCTATACTGGACCGATTGGAAGAAGCAGTTGTATCCAGTGTCTTGGCTTAAAAATGCAAAGGGTTATTTGTGGTGGGGTGTGTCCTACCACCACTACAGGGAACAAGGCCCACTCTAAGCTTTCCTTTGTCCTGTGGCATGTAAATACTCACCCACGCCCGCCAACCACATACTCCTACACAGATAAATTCAGATTTACACCAGTAGCAGTTGCCATCACCATCTCTTTCCTTTGTACCCTTCCTAGACCAGGCAGCTCAACACCCCTTGCTTCTGTTTCAGGATTTCCTCTCTGCCCTGCTCAGCTTGGTGGTACCCTGCCTTGCTGTGCTAGCAGCAAGCCAGTTGGCTCATTTTCATTCACCTTTTAATGCAATGCACATTTTTAACATTTTCTGGAGAGGCTATTGTGGAGCCCAGCAGGAACTCACATTACTGGAAACCTATACCCAGTGCAAAGGGAGCAGGGTCATGTGGCAGAGAAGATGAGAGGCAGAGATAGCCTGCTGCTGAACAACTGATTTTTTTCCCCAAATGTCAAGTTACCAAAAAGCAAAAGATCAGATAACTGGAGGGTGAGGCTGCATCTTACTTACCCAGTTCAAAAACAGCTGCTGCTCGCTGAGATGGGTAAGTCAGCACGGCAAAAGGCATTGCTTGGGGTCAAAGCCAGTTCCCTGCCACTGTGGGGCTGTGCCTGGTGGGCAGTGGTGGCCTGGCAAGGGAAACCGGCTGTATCCCAGGCTGGAGGCAGTGAGCCCAGCTTTGGCACCGTGGTGCCTGCAAACCTGATGCTTAATGTCACTCAGTACTGGAATTTCCATGCACCGTGCATGGAAAATGTCGTGTCCAGGCATATGTTACTCTGAGGGTGGGATGACAAAGGGACTGACACTGTCTGCTCCTCATCACCGTAGGAACTGTCCCTTCCCCCTGTGGTTTTCCTGTGTGGTGTATGGTGTTCAGCCACATAAGGATGCAACAGGTGCTACCTGGTGGCTCCAGAGGATTCAATTTCAACTGGTGCCTATTTTATGTTGCTGTGAGATCTGTGCTGAGTCCTGGCTGTTCTCTTGCCTTGAGTCAGAAGGCAGGGGGAGTTTATCTGTAATTAATTAAATAGGATGAGCATAGGGAGTTTATCTGTAATTAATTAAATAGGATGAGTGTGGGAACACTGTTGTCTTATTCCTAACATTTGTATTTTAAACTTATATTCACTGGATCCTCAGGTTATTCCAATGACATGAGACATTTTCATTTATTTTTAATCAGACATCTGCTTAGTAATTTTTCTTTTAGATGTATTTTGCTTGACGCTCCTGTCTAAAGAAGCGAGTAACATTTTCAGTGGAATTAGCTTTTATTTAAACCACCAGTAAGAGATGAAACTGACTTTTTTATGATGTTCAACTGAAAAATGTCACGTCTAAATCAAATCACTCCTAATTTGTGTTTTTACCACCTTTTTCCAAGTTGAGTATTTTTGTGAATTCTTTTGAGAGAAAGGTGATCCCTGACAGCCACAGGGAGCCACGATTCCCGTAACAAACAGCACATCCTCACATTTATGTTATAAAAGCTCATGTCATATGCACTGCTTCCATCACAAATTAATGCAAGGCACCCTTCTCTCCTCTGTCTTTGAACATATATTACGGCTTTTGTTTCAGAGACAGTAACTCTCCATAATTTAAATTCACCCAGTTCGGGAAAATTAGGATTTTAACATATTTTTTGGTTTGTTTTTTTTATTTTCTCTCTTAAAAAAAATTTGAAAAGTAAATTTGAAACATTAAAAAGTTGCAGTTTTCCTCTTAAGAACACTCATAAGATACTTTCCTTCACTCATAAGATACTTTCTCCAACACTTCTTCCATGAAGAGTCCAAAACCTTCCGATCTATCCTTAGCAGACCTCCCTTCTGGTGACCCTCCCTGAGCCCAGTGAGGGGGGTGAGCAGATGCAGAGGAGCAGGGGTGGGTCTCCATGGAGGTAGGGCCATGGATTAGGGGCTACTCTCATGCTCAGCTTTCAAACCCCAGACCTCACACCAGAAAGGACAAGGATCTTTTCATCCTGCCTGACAATTTGCACCCACACACCATAGAAAATCTGTTTAAAATGCCCATGATTGCAGTGAGTCTGGCCATTAAATGGATGTTTGCAATCAAGCCAGCATTCAGCTTCAGCATGGCTCCTGGAGTGTGACAAATTCTCTTTATGAATTAATCATTTAATTTGTGAAACATAGGTTGGATATTGTCACATACCCACATGTCCTCCATACTCCTGACAACTGTGCCCCCACGCATTACTATTCAATAGGTAATGAAGCCAAGAAAACCCTTGGGACTGGAATGCTGTTGGGACATTCAGCCAGAC
This sequence comes from Platyrinchus mystaceus, assembly GCA_035041135.1. Taxonomy (NCBI): domain Eukaryota; kingdom Metazoa; phylum Chordata; class Aves; order Passeriformes; family Tyrannidae; genus Platyrinchus; species Platyrinchus mystaceus. The sequence continues at coordinate 54,044,497 of JAWWLV010000179.1, forward strand.
GCCAGATCTGGGCAAAGCTCCAGTTTTCCACCACCAGAAACCTCAGAAAAACCTATTGTTGCTGTCAACTGTTCACTGAAGCTGATTTGAACAAGAAGTAAAAGCACATCAACTCAGCCTTCCCTTGACAGCCTCGTACATCCACCTTCAGTTCTGGCAAGTACAGAATTGCAACACAGGGGCAGAACATAATAAACTGAACATGGCCAGAAAACCAGCAACTCAGTTGCTTTTTCACTGGTTCTGGTCTTTAACTCCTAGCTTGCATGTGTGTGGGGAAACACCTAGCTTTTTTCCCCAGAATTCACAACTGAGACAGGACAAAGTGAACTGGACACAAAAATGGTCTCCACACAGCTGTGGAGTGCACTGGCTCTTGAAGCAGCATAGTTGTTTTTTTATTCTAAATGGCCATGACCAGCCACTAACACTCCTGTTCCCTTGCAGGAATTCCATGTGGCTGGGGCAGCTCATCCTCCCCCTCCTCATGAACCCCAGGGCTGGGATCTGCTGTGGAAGAGGTTTCTCTAAATCCCAGGTGTTTCTGTCCATCCTGGTTTTGGTTAATGTGGCCCAGAGGTGTGGTGTGGAGGTGCTTGGACAGCATCCCTTGGCTGGGAAGTAAGTAGCCCCCCCCTATGAAGGGTTTCTGCAGAGGGGGAAGAGCAGCTCCTGGTGTCTTTTCCATCAAGAAGCCCTCAAAGTACCACAGGGATGAACAGTCACTCCCACAGCGGTGAAACCGATTTTGCTCCAGTAGGAACAAGAAAAAAAATGAAGATGGGGTTTGGGATGCTAAATGCCAGGAGGACTTGGTGCTAAAGCACCAAGTAACCAGAAAACATGAGCAAAAGCAAAGCAACCTTTTGACTCCTGCTGGCCTCAGCACCTTCTTTCTAACTGAAGGTCTCTCTTTGGACCAAACCCGGTGCCCTCAGTTCCCTTTAATGACCCTTCAGCCCAGGGATACATCTCAGATTGAAGCTATGCTCTCAAGTGGGATTGTAACTGAGCAGGCACATCTGAATTCCCTAGTTCACACAGAGGCTAAGGTGCTGCTGCCTATTTATAGCCAGATGGGTTAAATAAAGTGCCTTATTCATCCCTGAGGTTTTAAACAAATTCCAGAGAGGACAAAGGGCGTTGTGTCTTTTTCCACACCCATATTTTTTTGGCCCAGTTTGTACATGCAGAGCTCAGACTTGTTCCAAGAGTGATTCAAAATAAGACTAGAGAATTATTTGCTGGCTCAGCATGAACCACTGTCCTGCTAGAAATCATCTGTATGATTTTCATATGCATTCTGTGAAAAAGAAGCTTTTAAAAAATGTAAAGTTTTGGTGTGTGGGTACAAACCCTGCTTACAGATCCACTGATAGTGATCCTCTCAATTTCCTGGCATTGCTTAGGGTCCACTGCAACTGACGAATGAGTTTGGGTACCAAAGGGGAAGAAAGAAGAAATAAAATGATGGTATTTTAAACAATTGCTTAATAGAAATGCTCAGTAATTTATTGAAATAAGCAGAACAAGAGATGGTGCTTATCACACTAAGCTGCTGTCCCAGTCAAGGCCAGCTCGCTGACTCAGTACACTTTTCATTGCATTCTCCAAAGTTTTCCTGGTCTCTAACAAGTGATGTGTGCCCTTCTCACGTGCAAAGCCTCAGCATGTTTGGGCAGGAGTGCTGCTGGCCAGGCCTCACTGTGTGAATAATACTGCTTAGGTGCTTGCATCTCATTCCAGCAAATAGGAAAGAACTGATCCAACTCACAAATAACCCAGGCGTGTAATTACCTTGTTTTCGCAAGAGGTGATTTTGTCACAACCCAGCATCTGGCTCGGGTCATGATAACCACTAATGTAAGCCAGCCAAAGCTTTCCTTCCAAGTGATTCAATTTTAAACTCTTTAGGGTAGCAACTGCCTTTTGGTTGTTTTGTACTGGAAATACCTTAGAAGCAAGCACAAGGTTTGGGAGGAAATCAACAGGAGATGCCTGCAGCATTTTACCCACACAGATGTGCCTAGTCCATACCCTGCCTGAGGCTCAAGATGTGCCTGCCCCACTTTGGGGTGCCTTTTTGTATATTGCCCCTCTCCCCTCTGCCACCAGCCCTGCTTCCCCCTACAGCCCACATAGGGATCCCAGCTGTGTGGGCGAGCTGGATCTGGCAAGGACAAAACCAGCAGGGTTTAGCTGCATTCACCACTGCAGGACCAAACCAAGAGTGGGCTGAGATGAAAGGAATCAGGTGAAATGGTCCAAGAACTGCCAAACATGTTTGCCTAAAAGTAGAACAAAAGCAATAGCTCTGAGTCCCTACAGTTATCTTTCTTGGTGACTCTCGAGTTGCCAGAAAAACTATAGACAAATTAATTTGTTTTTTGGTGTTGGTTTGTTGGGTTTTTTTCCCCTTCAGAAAAGCTTGCATGCATTTATTCGAAGACAGTAAGTGTTTCTGCCATGCAGAACTCTGCCAAGAGCTGTGCTTATTATTCCAGATTTACAATAAAAATGTTTGTGCAAATGACCTAGATACATACAGTACTACACTTAAGTGGGGATTTGGCGAAATCCAGCACACATATCTAATCAGAAAACATCTACAGGCTTGGGAAAACACCATGATGGGATCTTAGAGAGTCTTAATATATAGGTGGGTATGGGTTACATGAGAAGAGACAGGCAATACTGCATTAATGTTGGAAACTCTCTCTTGTATTGTTCTGTAACATCTGCTGGAGAGAATGAAGAGCATTTTGAGATGTAAATCAACCTGATCCACCAACTCCATGCATGAACTGAAGTCATTTGACCTTTTGAGTCTCACTCTTAGAAAATTGGATAAATGGCTGATTCCCTAAACGAGAACCAGATGCTGCTACATTTTAGCAAAATCTTCCTGCTTGTGGAACTATCCTTACTCAGAAAAATCTACAGGCAACTATTTTGTGTCTTTAACACAAGACAATGTGAGTTCTTAGCAGATGGCAGGATAAGGTCCATGCTTTACACTAGAGCAGAACACAGCTCCCACTATAATATCATCGTGCCTGGAGTGTTCATAAACAACAGAGCTTCTGTAACAACATATGCTATAAGCGTTGCATTGCAGTAGGTAGGTTTGTAAATACTGTACCACTGCAGAGTAGTGAATTTACATGAGTTAAACACACACAAAATGAATGAGACATACTGGCACAGAGCATATGATGCCAAACATCAAATACTAAACATTTCTAGAGTGACCACCAGCTCTGCTCCAGAGAAAGATTTCAGAAGAAACTTGAAGAGCTCCATTCCCCTTCAAATTTACTGTGATTTTCACTGCACTCAAGATACTCATGTTGATATTTAAGACTTCTTTTATCTACCAGTCTTCCTACAAGCTGCCAAGAGCATGTAACAGTTTGTACACTCAGTTATCCTACAGTTAAGCTGTATCTTCTCTTTGTGGATTTATTTTTTTTATTTAGAAGGATACCATTACTCTCTGAGTAATGGTTTGCTACCAATTCAAAGCAAAATGTTTTGCAAACAATATATGTGAAAGAGTAGCAATCTCTAGTGTGTAATGTGAAAACTAGCACATAGTCAACTTTTATCACAAAGGCATAAACCAACCCCAGCTGCCTCCATGCTGCTTGACCTGGTCTGGTGAAGTTGTGCTCGTGAATCTCCAACCTGATCTTCCTCTGAGATCAGGTTATGTACAGAGGTAATTCCTTTGACTTTGTAGACCTGATTCTTCATGAGTAATACACTGAATCTGGACATTTGGACTGTTACTGGAGCTCACCTTTTTGAAGCGTTTTTGACCCCATTCATCTGGTGTGCATTTCTTGACAGCTTTGCTGGATCTCCATCGAGAACTTTCCTCCTGTGTCCTCTTGGAGAGATCAGGTAGCTCAACAGAAGGCAGGATTACAAAACACAGGATGGGATCCCTTACAGTGCTGACATGTTTGGAAAATTTTGCAAAAGGGGTGTTAGCCCAAGCCGGTCTCTTCTGCACCAGAGGCTGCTGGATTCAGCCCACAGTCTGGAGAAGAAGTCAGCTAATGTGCTCCATCTTTGCCAAGCAACTTAGTTTCTGTCTGAATTCCTACATGACTAGCACACGGAGTGCATATTAAAGATTAATGCAAAAGACCCTGCAGATTGGAGCTTCCTGAAAGGCATCACGCAGCAGGTCTTTGTTAGCGCACGAGAGCAGATGGACACACCACCGGGGGGCTGACAGCTCTTGCAACGCCTCTCTGCACTTTCTTCTTCAGCCTAATGCCTCTGAACTTCATAAGCAGCCTCACAACATCCATAAATGATTCAGAAGAAGATGGATTAACCAAGGGGGAGAAGTGTCTCTTGCTGGGTTGTAGGAGACCCTAGACCACTGTTCTGGTTCTTGTTCCACCACAAACATAGGCATAGCCACTTTGTCTGAGCTGAAGTTACACAAGAAGATTTATTTGCTCAGTCCCCAAATTTTGAAACCCTACATCTTTACTGTCCTGAAAGTACCTCCTTTTCCCCAGTAAAGTATTCTGCCTTTCTACATCTGACATCCATAGTTGTGTACACTGGTGGGACTGACAAAGTTTCTCACCAGTGGAGTCTGTTTCAAGAGACAGTGTCCTCACAGACAGATTTTGGCTGCCTCTTCTCAGGGCAGAAAGAAGGTTTTTGAGCAGTTTTTAAGTGTCCCCTGCTAAGAACATGGCATTGAGATGATACATTGGCAGTGGCCCTCCTATTTTTTTTTTCCCTTTTCACCCCAAATTTAAAAGCAGCAATTTATATGCCTAGCATTTCAGAGATGTTTAAAATTACAAAAGACTTCCAAATAATGCCCACACAATGTGACACTGTACACTGCTGCTTAGCAAATTGGAGAAAAATCATACATGATGTAAGAGTATGAGTTTAACAACAGTATTTTTACTTGCAGCTCCCAAAGACAGTAATGGTTTGCATAAAACATACCATCTAGGCTGGCATGATTTAGGGATTACATCCTCAAACTAATGGGTGGATTTAGGGATTACATCTTCAACCGAATGGGTGGAAACATGCATGTAGTTACCAGAAGCTGTTACTCTTCAGTTCTTGATTTTTCACCTTTTTGACATTTGCTTTTGTGTTGCATTTCTGGTCCTGACACTGAGGTTTATACACAGAAAGTGATATAGCTCAAATATTCTACGTTCTTATCAGCAGTCACCTGATGTTGCTACACACCCATCTCTCCTCCCCAGGCCTATAGTTGAGGGGAGGTTTAGGTTGGATATGGAACAGGGTCCCCAGATAATTTGTCATGGTACCAAGCTTGCCAGAGTTTAAGAACCTTTTGGACAACTCTCTCAGGCACATGGTGCGATTCCTGGGTCTGCTCTGTGCAGAACCAGGAATTGGAGTCAATGATCCTTATGAGTCCCTTCCAACTCCGGTTATTCTATGAGTCTGTGACTTAAAACTGAGATTTGCATCATATGGCATTCAGTCCCACCGCTGCCCAGCGTCCTGTGTGGTGCCACAAGATCTTCAATTTCTGTGTTCTATGATGACTTACTGATCTGCAAAATCAGGAAATGGCAGATTGTTTTCTGAACTTGCATCTAGTTTTAGCAGCTCTGTATCTTCCTAAATAATCATGCAGCCATGCAATTTAGCCCACAGCCTGTAACGTCATGCAAATTAATTTTTATTATCGATTGCTCAAAAGGGAAATTTTTGCAGAAAAACTTGTTTCAAAATTTCTGACAATCTCCACTTTCTTCAACACTATGTTTCCAAGAGGAGGGAAAAAAATGTACCCAGCCCATCTTCCACAGTGCTCACCATAGAAACTATAAACTTAAAACAATCCTACTGCTGATTGCAGCTCAATGGAGCATTTTAGTTCATAAGTTATTTGAGTAAGAGGGATATTTGCAAAACATCACTGCTAATCCTTCCATTTGCTATATGTGGAAGGGCTCCAGCCGATTTCAGTGAAACTCCACCCATGTGGAGTAGGCAGTACAATGAGGGACACAAAGAGCTCTTGCCTTTTACACCAAAATAACCTGTCAGCAGCCATATTTCAATGTAAACTACTCAGGAATATACATGCAACTGTTTTCTGCATAGCAGTTTAACTTTCTTCTCCTCTCTCTGTCTCTGCAGAGCTGTTCAGGATTTGCTTTCACATCAGCTACACTGGATGACCATCGCTGACTGTGGGGTAGTCAAGGCTGGGTGTAAGTCATGGGGTAATGAGCCTCTTGAGCTGCTCCAAACCAACTTATCCTGCTTCTTCCATTGAACAGTGCTGGGAAAACCTCTCTGTCTTTCTTGGTACAGTTGGAAAATTATAGAAGTGCTCCAAGTAAGGGGTTTTTTAAGCCTGAATCTTCTCTGCAAGCTGACTCTGCTCCTACTCACACCATCTCACCTGGCTGTGTGTGCCACTGAACTCATGCCAGAGGGTCTTGTGTGCACAGGTGAGTGAAATGGCAGCACTAGGTTGAAGCTCAGCTTAACTCCACCACAAAGAGCATGTCCTTTGGACCAGATTTCTCTTTCTGAAGTCTTACTCATTCCATTTAGCACAGGTTGATTTATACCTAGCAGTCCTCTTATTTCCCACAAGAAGTCGCAAGCTGAGTTTAGAAGCAAACATCTTAGTAAATTTATGGGGTACATCAAAATTTTCATCTTGGAAGAAGCAAAGGCATAAATTTCTCATGCAATTTCTTCGAAAATCATACCCTTTTTGATTCACTGTGCTTGAAAGTCTTTCTGAGCCAGAAAATGCAGATGTCTCTGGTATATTCATTTTGAAAGTTGAACGAAGGATAGAGGCGTCATTTAGGAAGTCTCTCCAACACTCCTGAAAATGAACAACCCAAATATGCAACTGCATATATTGTCTTCCTTCTGACCGATTGACAGCAGCCTCTCTGTCACACAGACAAAAAGCACATGAATACATCAAAAGAGGCCAGCACTCAGGAATGTGAATGTTCAAGATATCAAGTGCCTGTTTCAAGGAATTGGAACAGCTTTTGCAAAATACATTACAAATTGAAGACACATGTATCTGTGCAGATATATGCAAAGGCTGGGTGGTCTAGGCACAAGGACCTCTGGGCTGTAGGATTGTCAGCTCCAGGTGTTCAAAAGTTCTACGATTTTGGCTTAAAAGTGCAAGGTTTTAAAAAAGTGGATCTGGGCTCCCTAGCTGCTTTTTACAGCAGGGGAAGAGGGAGGTACTGCATATTCAGTCATTACTCTACAGCACAAAGGGCTATGAGAACAACCTTTAGAAAATCCCGAAACTGAGATTCTCTGATAGTCTCATGACTCCAACTGCTAGAGTTCCAGAGAGAGAATGTGATCTAGTGAGCAATAAACCCTAGTTAGTGATACTGCCTTGGGAACCCATGTTCTGCCACCATTTCAAGCTGACTCTGTCATGCTGGGCCAATCACGGAGTCCCTTGGTGCTAAACCCACGCAAGGACATCAGCCTCAGGGCCAGACTCCTGAGCAACCTTCAAACTCACCAAAGGAGTCATGGCAGCTCCCTAGGAGGTACATAGGAAGATGAAGTGCTTGGGAAGCAGGACTCATTACAGCCAGCCTGATACACACCGGGAAGCTCAAGTCATGCTACAGGAAATCCTGAGGAAGGAGGTGGTTCTAGTCCAACCTCTCCCAGTGACTTACATGCCAAAGTCAAGGGGTGTTTGCCTCTGCTCAGCCCTTACAGACAGGAGCCTTCTTGGGTCTACCCCAGCTTTCCCCTCCTCCCACCATGACAGGAGTCAGACCTGTCGTCAGGGCCAGGAATCTCGACCCCCCGTCCACCAGGTCAGCTGGAAAGCACACAGCTCAGGGGCTGGTAGCTGGGGAGATTTGGGGGCAAAGGAAAGTAAGACTCAAGGATTTCAACCCTCGCTCTAATGAATTTTCACTCCAAAATATTTTTTATCTCACATTTACCTTCCAGCTGGCTGTCCTGAGCAGCAGCATACAGGGTCTTTCTTTTCTCTTCATGGACAAACAGGTCTTTGATGTTGCATGAAAAGTGTACTGGGTTTTTTGCTTTTTAAGGTATTGAAAATAAACTTCAGCCTCACAACTTCCTAGTGCTTTAGACAGCAATCACCTCTGAGGCAGGAAACAAGGTCAAATCCCTCAGGCAGACATGAAAACTCCTGAGGCTTCCTCACATCCCACTGCGTGCACTAGACAGCTGAGCTCCCAGGTCTGGAAGTGATGGCAGCAGACAGGATGGGGAGCATGCCAGTGACCTTTTTCCACTCAGAAGAACTGCAGAATAATTTATATTGGGAGGGATTTGCAGACTTTATTTGGTCTAACCCTGCTCAAAGAATGGCTACCTGCTGCATGTCAGGCTGATCATGGCTGTGTCCCACTGAATCTTGAACACCTTCAAGGATGGAATCGCCACATGAAAATGTGGCTCCTGCTCTCCTGCTTGACCACCCTCTTGGAGAAATTTTTTCCTTATGTCCTATCCCTTTCCACAATATGTGATTGCTTCCTTCTGCCCTTTCTCTGCACACACCTGGAAGAGTTTACCACTTCTCCATAATCATCCACTGCTGATTAGACAAGACAGAAGGGAGATCTCCCTTTAGCCTGCAGGTTGGAAAGATGGGCTTAACAAAAAGATGAACCATTGTCCCAGACCTAGTGCTCAGAATATCTTGGCTTACTGACTCATCTAACACCAGCCTGCCTGACACCGTTGTCAGGTAATCAGAGGAACGTGGCTCCAAAGTGTCCAGCTCTGTGTTCCTAGAAGAGGCCAGTTTCCCACTGCTACCCTCTGGACACTTTAGAATAGACTTTTTCCATGTGCTGATCGCCTTGCATGAAGATTATGCTTGAAAATACAGGTGTTTCCTTGACACCTAAATAGCAACTTAAAAAACCCCACACTGGATCTGATAGTGTGGAGCAGATTGTCTGTGAGGTCTCTGTGCTTAACCTCTCCAGCCACAAACTGGACATTCTAAGATTCTCTTTATCTTCCCTTTATCTGTCTTCCCCAGGGACATTTTCAGGGTCTTTGGGAAAGAGCTGTCTTTCCTGAGTCCATACAATGTTCAGCAAATGGCAACTCTGCTTCTATTTGGGTCTTGTGTGACATAAACCATAGAAAGGAAAAAGGTGGGAATTTCTCTCCACAGTTGTTGCTGTAGCAACTCACAAATCAATATGCTCCACTTCCACTGGGCTTTTCATGGGTAAAGGAGGTGTTTCCACGACACAGATGTGGAGGAAGCCATGGTGACACTGTGTGTGGGAGTGGGGCTCTTCAGGCGCCTCAGCTGCTCCTTGTCATACCAGCCACAGTGAGCATTGGCATTGCTAAAAAGTGGTGGATGACAATAGCTATCACTATTTTCTCCTGTTGGGACAAGTACCCCCTTGTTTAAAAATCCACACCTCTGTGCACACCTACACAATACTCAAAATCTTTGCAATATGTGGACTACCATGATATGAATAATATAAATATTCCTTTGTACTCATTAAAAGATTTAAACTCTCCCCTCCACCCACCCACCCAGCCCTGTGTGCCTCTATGTATCTGATAATATGGGATTATAAAACAGTGCTGTTATTCCTGTGGGGTTTGGTTATTTAACATTGTACTGAGCAAAGTTATCAGAGCAATCCTTATGGACCGAAATAACTCTTTGTTTCTGATGTGGTGTTTGCAAAATGGGAGCCAAAAATAGCTATTGGCTGGTTGACTTGAACCATTGCTGACCTTTCAGCACACCCAGCAGAATCCGCCAGCGCCAGAAATCCCTTTGCTCTGGGTGTGCAAGCAAACTACCCTCCACTCATCTCTTCAGTGTTTGACTCCTTGGGTCACTCAGGTCCAGTCCCATTTGCTTTCAGTCCCCTTGGGGTTGTGTGCTGAAGGGGAGAGAGGTGTCAGCTCCACCTGGGAAGACTGTTCAGTCCTCTAGGAAGGCAGAGTTCTGTAAGAGCATGCCACCACCTGCCCCACTTCTGTGACAGCTTTAGGTGACCCAGAGCCAGTCACAATTCTAAATGTCTTTTGACCTGTTTCATCCTCCAAGCACAGGGACAGACCTGGACCTGGACCTGGATGCCAGATGGAAGTCAGGAGACCATTCCTGGTTCTCCTTGGGCAGAGTGTCCAGCTTTCTGCCCTGTGCACCCCCTTTTCCTCCCTGGTTTACAGTTCTCCATCCTGCTCAGGACTTTATTGGCCACTACACCAATATACACCTAACACCCCTGAAGAGGCAAAGTGTATTTGTCAAAGGTGTTCATCAAAGGCCTGATGAAGCTCCGAACCCTGCAACAATTTTATTCCTGTGTAACCAACCCTCTACTCTTCTGTTTCCCCTGTGGTTTAAGAACCTCCCTTGATCAGGGACCATTTTATCATCTGTCTCACTCTGAACCTACAGTCCCACACCAAAAGGCAAAGACTCCAGAAATTCCTACAAGTCTCATGTCCTCTTCTCCTCAGCCATGCAGATGACTGTGAGAGAGTTGCCTCCTGCTCAACTCTATTCCTTCTCACAGGTCTTCTGTCCATTATTACTCCTTCTCACCATTCTCCCATCTGCTTAGTTGAGAGAAAAATCCCAGGGCTCACAGGAATGAGAGCACCTCATAAATCAGGGAGCCAACTGAATGTGCAGAGACATCAGGAGGAAATTCATGCATTGGCCAAAGAAAAGGGGAGATGTGCTTCTTGTCCAGGGGTCTGTTCCTGCCTTGACTCATGGAGTCACCAGTGGTGAAGTCCAAGAGGCAGGGAAGACCCTGCCAGGCTGACTGAGTCACATTCAGAGGAGAAGCTTTGCGAGAAGCAGCTCCAACTTTTCCCTAATCACCCTTCCTTGACTTACCAAAAGGCACAACACTAGGTTTGCAGGATATAAAGTCATATAAGGCAGAGCATCAAGAGAAAATGTCTTTGCTGGCTATGTTTGAAGAAAACATCTGCTCATGCTGGATCGTGAGGGGTGCTCCAGTCTGGACCCAGAGCTCTGGTGATGTGCAGAAGTGACTGTGGGGAGCTGAGAGTGCAATGCTGCTTTGACAGTTTTGGGGCAACTTTCCCTGCAGTGCACAGAGTTTGTGGAAAGGAGAGGCTTGAAGAAATCACCTGTGAAATTCCTGAAAGCCTTTCCTGTACAAACTGTGAATATTTTGAAAGTTCACACATTTAGTTCCATTTAGGGAAATTTTCACAGAGTAAGATAGTCTTGATACAACACACTCATCAAATTTCAAATCACTCCTGCAATTCTTTTATAAAATGGGCAAAACACTACCCTTTCTTATGCTTTATTCTCAGAAACTGCTACTTTAGGTTAACATTTTTAGGTATACGGTAAATATATTCTGACCTATCTCTCTTAATGTAACATTTTAGCCCAAACAGGAAAAAGCTGCAAATTAAACAAAGAGGGGAAAAGGCTATTATAATTGGAAGCTTCAGGCAAGCAGCTTGAATTACAGGTAGTGTTAGCAGGACAGCCCATAGCAGAATGTTGATGGACCTTTCCAGAGAGGATGCTGTCAGCAATAGTATTCCTAAACATGCTGTAGGAGTACAAGAGAAACAGCAAAAAGGAGGAACATGAAAATAATAATAAATTCTAGTGATTTGGATATTATATACTCTTCCTGTATAGTCCAAGAAATGCTTAGGTACTTGTTAGACACTGGAAAAAATATCTTACTGTGAACGTGCTGGGAAGGGAGTAGTACTAGTTTAAATAATTTTCTAATGGTGTTGGGATCAAACTGGTTGTATAAGAGATGTTCTGTGCAAGCACCAACCCCACTAGCCTACCTCAAATGTGTTTTTATGTAAAAGAGATAAAACTTGTGTGAAGAGAGGCTGTAAGCAGAAACAGATCAGCATCTAACTTGTGAAATTCAGCCAGTTTCAAACCTCGTTTGATTCACATCAGTGGCAAAGTTTTTACTCCCCATCTGACAATCCTGCTGACACTAGTAGGGATTTCACTTGCAGAATATGAGCAGGAGTGGGCAGCAGATAGGTACTTCAATATAGACTGGATCTTCTATTAACCCTTTCAGAGGTTGTGACAAATTCTTGCCTGACTGCTTGATCACAAGTTGTTTTCAGGAAGTATCTGCCACAGAATCTGGATCAGGCAACATCGATCTCAGATTTGACTTGTTTATCTTTTGTTGCTTCACATCCTTATTTTATCATTCTTCAAAGACAAGTATATTTTCCCTCTAACAAGCCCATCTTGTAGAGGGTTGGCATACAAAGGGCAGATTATCAGAGAACCAAGAGCAAAGCCCCTTGGGACACTTGTGCAAATTGCATCTGAAGCAGATGGTATTTAAACAGAATGTCTGGGCACAATTAGAGGGGTAAGAGAGAAGCCACAGAGGACCTGGAAGGCAGACTCTCAAGATCCTGTAGCCTTGGCAACACCACCTCCTGATTGCCCACATCAAATGCAGAGGATAGGGCATGAAGGTGGTCGCTAATCAAGTGCCATCTTTGACGAGCTTCTTAATTTCTGCCATTATGTTCTGAAGGGCTCCTGCCTTTCTCCCAGCCTGTGTAGGACTGGTGTGGATTTGCCCAGAGGAGCACCGAGGAGCTTAACTACCACAATAGGACCTCCAAGTTACTCCATGAAATATAAAGGACACACAGAACAAAGTCTTCAGATGCACCTGCAGGCAGGGAGGGCTTCCTCCCTGCACACCTTGTTTTCTCACCCCCTGACCCGTGGTGACATGCCTTAGCAGCACACGGGGACCGGCCACCAGCTGAGCTGTGTCCAGCAATGCTCACAGGTGGACACACAGCGCACCAGCAGCTGGGAAGAGGCTGCTGCTGAACCTGCTGCTCAGGCAATGATGGCCTGGAAAAGCTGGAAGTAACAAAGGGGGGTGAGCTTTGCCTTCAGCAACTGCCCAGGGAGGGACAGAAATGGGCTACTGAAGGTCCCAGCACATTCAAACAGTGATTTCTATAAGAGATGTCCTCAACAGTGAGATATGGCCCCAAATTACACACACAGCAAAGCAGAGTCAACATCCCTTTAGTGCCTTTGGCAAAATCAATGGTCAACATAATGGATAAAGCTCTTGGAAAGCAGGTAAAAAAGAGCCCAGGGAGAGAAGGTGTTCAGCCCCTGCCTGGTGTTAGGCATTAACTGTAGTGATTTGTGCACAACAAGTTATTAACTTTTTAGTTAATGGAGAAAAACAGATGTTTTTAGAGGAAGGTGCATCTCATTTTTAGTGGATGTTTAAAACTAAGGGAAACAAAGAGTCGCTATCTGCATAAGATACAAAGAAAACTGCATGCAAAACTTGTGACATCAGGGTCTTGAGGGTTTTCCCAGAAAACTTAAAAGAACATAGAAATATTTTCTCTCTGCTCCCTCTGGCACAATTATATTGGGCATTACATGAAAAACATTCATTTAGGTGACAGAGAGATGACCTTTTTAATTTGACATCTCTAAATTTCAGAATAAAACTTTCTGTGTCATCTGCCAACTTACCTAAAATGTGTGGCTTCAGTGAATAAACAACCTCAACTGCAATATAAGCAATTCTTACCACCCCGGGATTGTAGAAGGAGTAAATAAACACGAATATCTACTGCAAGGGTAAGCATTTGAGGGAAAAAATGGGTAAATACGGAGCTGAAAAATCAGAAAGAAAAAACATTGTTATTTTCAAAATCCTCCTCAACTTACACAAATGAGTTGAAGAGGATGGGAATTCAGCTCCCTTTTGCAGTTTGTATCCCTGCAGGATGAAGCAGCCACTGCTCTCACCTCTACTCTGGGACATATGGTCCAGAACCTTCTGGCCAGCACAAGGATAAACTTCTTGCATGAGATTTCCCCAGACATTTGTCTTTTTCCTTCAGTGACTTCAGCCCCAGTCTGCTCCTTTTCCTCCATAAACAGCACTTTATCAGAAGCATAGATGAGCAGCTTTTGCATTCCAGAAGTTCCAGTTGGGAAATCTTGATTGGCATCTGAGCTCTGATCTTCACTGACACTGTGGCCTCACCTTTTAGGACTCTCCTTCTGCTCAGTTTTACATGAGCCTTACAAAGTCTGGGGGATGCTCTGAGCATACCTGCACCCCCAAATCTCTCAATACTTTAATGCTGGAGCTACACACATCTTCAAACAAAGCCTGTGAACATTCTCTAAGAGCCAGTATGGTTATAAACAACTCCTTTTCCCTCCCATTATGGACTATTGACACAGCTGTTCTCTTTCATCACTCAGCCTATGGAGAAGAAGTATAATTTCAACATGAAAAGAACGTTAATAAAATTTTCACTGCTCCTCACTAAACTGCTCTCCCATGTTAATGATCTGCAGGACTAGATCTGAACACATGTCAGTGCTTGTAGCATCTGGAGCTTGGAAACTGCAGGGGTCCCTCCAGAGGCAGCAGGGAAGGTGATGGGCAGGATGGCATGAGAGCAAGGGCAGAAGAGGAAAACCTGGGAACACCTCCTACAGCTCAGGGCCTGGCAGCACACGTTTTTTTGTGGCTTAAGATCCAGGGGTGAACTGGGGAGTCGTGCGAGGGGACCTCAGTCCCTTTGTCCAGCGTGATTGACCTGGGAGGTCACCTTCCTCCTTCCCAGCAGTGGCCTGGGACCATCTACACAGAAACTGGATAAGGACATGAGTGATATCAGAAATGGGTGTTTCGTTAGCAGGAGGAGTTGCACCATCCTATGCCAAAGCTCACCAGGCAGCTGGAGCTGATGGTTAGTGCTGTGAGGCCAAGCCACAGCTCTGTTTCTACAGATGGAGGATCCAAGAGGCCTCATGCATCCCACTCTGCCTTCATTCTCACAGCAGCTCCCTTGCAGAGAGCATCTCTTCGTGCCCTGGGCACCTGCACTGCCCTACCCAGGCAACATCTGTGTCTCAGTCCCCAAAGTGGGGTAACATGCTGGGTGCCCCGGGAGTGGGAGCAGCGCTGAGCCGGCACCATTTTCTCAACATCTTATCAGACTTTTTATTTTTAAAATGGGAGAATAATATTTCTCTTTGCCTGTGTCGTGATCATTCTGGGTGGGTTTGCAGCACTGCTTCTGGGAGAGCATCCAACGTCCTCTGCCGTGTTTGGAAAGGGTGGCTCCCGCCCCACCGCCAGCCCTGCCGTTGATGACATTGGCAGCTGCAGCAGATTTGGTCCACAGACCTTGCTCTCCTGGTTGGTTTTCATGCCATCTCTCATGTTTTTTTTCCACACGACCTCCTCTCCCTAGGACAAAGATAATCGTCTCTCTGGCTGCTCCTTGCGGTTGCCCTCGCTGTCCCCCCAGCAGCTGGTGCCACGTACGTGTCCCCGCCGGAGCCACCACGGCCCCTGTTTTCCAGCGCAGTCACCAGCCGTGGGACGCAATCTGAAACCCCGCAGGAAGCTCACGCCCATTCCCATCCCTCGCTAGCCGGGAGTTGTCTGTTTTTAGCAGCTTTCTGTACCGCCGTGCTGTGAAGGTAAAGAACAGACTCTCTCCGCCCAGGACTGGTTCAGGAATCTCACATCTCTCTGGTTATAATAGTGTGAAAATGCTGATTAACTGGAGGTTCACAGGAGCCAGAGCAGTCCCATCCAGGCAGTGGCCAGGCAGGGAAAGAGCATCCCTAAGGCTCTGGGAGAAGGCAGAGATCAAACTCTGGTGAAGCGACCTGCAGCCTTCCCAGGAAGAGGAGCAGCAGGGACAGATGGATCCTGCTCCCTGCGTGTACACTGCAGTGATAAACACCAGGAAAAAAATCATTTAGCTCCTACACCAGTGGCTCTGCAAGCCCCTTTTGAGAGCATGGACACCTTGCCTTCCTGAGGGACTGGACCTGTGTCCAAGCAAGCACACAAAGGGTGTCCAAGCAAGCCCTGAGCATGTCCACACTCTGGCACAAGTGTCCTTGCAGTCTGGTTGCTCACAGGGCTCCCAGCAACCCCCAGCAGACCAGTTCTCACTGGTGTAAGTGCCTCTCATGATGGACCCACGTTAGACAAATCTTCAAGGGATCCCCCTGACCCTTTTCTCCACCCTGAGCTCTCCAAATAATGAAATTCAAGAGCCAGGTTTTGTGAACAGAAGAGAACACAAAACCCTTTCATGTAGAAAATAATCAAAATTAGTCAGAATAGAAGTAAATGATGTTTTCAGTTCAGACTGCTGCTGCAAAAACGATTTTTCTCTCTGTGTTTCCCCAGCCCAGCACTGTGTCTCCCCAGCCCGGCATCTGTGTCTCCCTGCATGGAGACCTTTCTGGGGACCAGCTCTCTCTCTCTCTCCATCATCTCCAAGGCTGGGCTGTGTCTGTACCAAGCAAACAGAAAGATTTCTGCCCTGTGTCCTCCCTCATAGATTTTATAAGAATATAACATGGGAACAGACAATTCCCTTTGGAAAGACCATAAATCTCCTGTCATATCTTTGCTGCACCTTAGCACAGAGTTAGGCTGATACCTGCTGGTGGCTAAGTCTCCTCACCTGTGTTTGCTGCTGCATTGAAACCAGCTAATTTTGCATTTCCCGTGATAGCAAACCCTCCTCCTTTCTTTCCCCACTTTGGCACTCAAAGCTGAACGAATATATAGCCCAAAGAGCTGAAATAAGCATTGCTATCCTCCAGCTTAATGTGCAGCCACTTCTTGCCATCTTTCAGGGGGTACACTGTTGGTGTGACCACAACTGCTCGGAGCAGCTCAGCACCTCCAGGCTCGTTCCCATCGGGTGGGCAACATTGGCAACACCAAAAGTCCCAAATCTGTCCTTCAGAATTGAGGAAGGGGCTTGAAAAACTCGACGTATGGTACACTGGGTGTGATTCAAAGATACATCTAAGTTCTTTTTAATTTCATTTAAAAAGAAGTGAAGTTTCTGCATCTAGGATCTGAGATGCTAAAATCACAAGACTTATCAAAACCTCCATCAGTAACAGCCATTTTCTGAGAACACCAAAAGGTTGGGCAGCCAAAGGCCAGGTTATGAGATCTGTGTAGCAAAGGCATCACCCTACTTACAAAAACACACATGTCTTTCATAATTCCTTTTGTGTGCCAGCTGGAAGAATGCTCTTGTAAGGAAGATACTTACCTGGATTGCTCAACAGCTCAGGATTTGATTCCCAGCTCTGCTGCAGTTTTTCTCCTTGAGCTCAAAGAACTGATATTCAAACTTTCTCTGCTTCAGTTTCCCCATTTCAAAATGAAGTAAACTTTTTATCTCTCAAAATGGCCAGGACTCTACATCTTTTTTTATTCACATTTCCAAACAACTTAGAAAAGTCACATGGACAGAACTATAAATTACAAAGCATTATTTTTCATAGGAACTTTGTCTTGAACCAAACTCTCCTCTTTGACTCACAGTCCTTAATTGACACTGGCACGTTCTTTCCTTCATGCCTTTAATTGCTTCAACATAAATTAATTAAAATGTAAATTAAATGATAGCTTGCGGGGAGATTGCAATTACCATGATTTCATCTTTCACTGTTTCATCCCGTGGTACCAACAGGTCTGTGCAACAGGTATACGAATTAATAGCAGATGATAAAGATGTCTGCAATCACTTACCTCTCTGCTTCAGGTTGTTCAGTAAATGTTGTCTTGCACAATTAGTATACGAGTACCTATTCCAACTCTCCAGCTCCATCAGACTGAGAGGTGAGAGAATGAGGTTTTCATTCAGCAAGGAAAAAAAAGAGAAAGATGCCCAAAACTTTGGACAAATCTTTGAGAAACCTTACAAAATGCTTTCCAGGTGGTAAACAGATGATTACTGAGATAGTTAAATGAAGCAGCATACTTAAAGTTTTCTTTTGTCACCATGACTCCACCTTGGTCTAGCTGAGAGTGGATTAGCCCTTCCATTCTACCTTTGTATTCAGAGCTGTCGAGTTAGACATGTCTTTAGGGCTGAAATTACCGAGTATCATGAAGAATGTCAGTAATTAACTTGATTACACCAAATCTGACAGCAGAGTTGGGGGAGTCATGTCTTTTCTTGCTTACCTAGAAATGGAAAATAAAACATTTCTAACAGAGACATGGAGAAAATCACCAGGGCATTTCCAACAACTCTGAAATAAGTACAATTTATCAACGGTCATCGTAAAATCCATCAGTTTGTTTGAAAAAAGGTGGTGGAAGCTCAAGTAGTTTAGTGTTAGAAAAACCCAGAGCTTGTGATCCTTACTGCCTGACAAACCATAGGATCTGGCAGCATGCCTTCAGCAGGGCATTTGCCAGAGCCAGGGCACCACAAGCGTGTTGCTCAGGGCCAGTCAGGTTTTGAATGTCTTCAAGGTTGGAGACACCACAGCCTCCCTGAGCAACCTTTTCTGATGTTCAGTTGCAGTCAAGGCTGAGCTCAGGAGAGAGTGGGAAGAGACAGCTGCCTTGTGTTGAAGACATCTTTTGATAGAAATGTATGAATAAAGAGTTAAAATTTCCTGCTTGTGGGGTGTACAGAATTGGAGGTCCTGTGGAGGTTCTGACTGCAACACAGGCACTGAAGGTGCAACACTGTCCTGGAGATGCAATAGTGAAACTAGAGGTGAAGGTGTAGCTTCCAGGCATGCGAGGAAAGGCTGCAGGGAAATAAAGAGGCAGAATATGCACCAGAGCTCAAACCTGGTGCATATCTGAGGCTTTTTTTTTAGGGAATGATGGTCTACCAGGACTGTGTTGATCCCCTACTCAAACTCATCTGGTCATGGACAAATATTGCTGCAATGATACCAGCAGAGATGTGCTGAAAGAGTCACTGTGGGAGGCTCTATTGCCCCAGCAGCAGCCTGGACAGCAAATGCAACTGGTGATGATACTGCTGAGGGTCAGAGGTTATTCAGGTACATAATTGAAAGGGGAATAAAGAGAGCTGTTCTGTTATGTGGTGAGAGAGTAACTGAAGTACCTTCCCAAAACCACATAGGAGTCTGTAATAAAACTCTGAGTTCACTTGGGAACCAACATTTGGGGCCATGGGCTGGGACAGGAGGTGGCTCTGTTCAAAACACCATTCACAAGCTCAAACAAGCAGTTCTGCACTTGGCACTTGTGGGGCACAAAGAGAAAAGCCGCCCTATTTTCATACTCCCATCTGAGCAAAACAGGGTCTTCAAAGAAGCTGACAATGAATCAGGATAAAATGCATATGTTCCATTCCCTCTCCCACTATCACCACTTCACATGATAATTTACCTCCTTGCCTCACATTTGTCAGAACAAGGAAGGCATTTGCATTCATCAAAGTGAAGGGGATCCTTGGTTTGCTTTTTTTTTTTAAGAGCATAGGCAGACCTTGATCCAAACCAGCACAGATTTCAGGGAAGCTTGAGATGTTGCTTCTATGTTCACATTCATCTTAAATTTTTAATCAGAAAATGTTTCTAGTTAAGATATCCTCTAAGAAGCAATCAAGAATGGAAAAGGAAATAAAATAGCCTGTAAGTAGCCTCTCCATGAGCCTGTGGAAGGGTAGAGAGCATGGGGACATGAAGAAGCATAGAATCATAGAACAGTCTGGGTTGGAAAGGATCTTGAAGGTCATCTCGTTTCAACCCCCTGCCATGGGCAGGAACACTTCACTAGACCAGATTGCTCCAAGCCCCCTTCAACCTGGCCTTGAACACTTCCATGGGTGGAGCATCTACAGCTTTTCTGGGCAACCAGTTCCAGTGCCTCACCACGCTCACTGTAAAGAATTTCTTCCTGTTTCACAGTGGCAAGAGGGGCTCTGAAATCCTGCCAGCCCCTATAGTCATCCTCGAAGCCAGGGAAGCGTGGTGAGTGCTCATTGTGGGAGTGTGGGCTGTAGGTACAGCTGCAGCCTTTAGTGCAGGGTATGCAGGCAGCTCCAGCCACATT
>JAWWLV010000179.1:54064536-54082694 GCA_035041135.1 Platyrinchus mystaceus
TGCTCATTGTGGGAGTGTGGGCTGTAGGTACAGCTGCAGCCTTTAGTGCAGGGTATGCAGGCAGCTCCAGCCACATTGCCCAGAATAAACCCTCGATGTCTCTGGGTGCTTGTGGAAACTCAGTATTTGTGCCATGGTGCTGTCTATGTATGCTGCAATTTGTCCAGTTCCTGCAGTCAAACAAGGCTATTTTTGTAGGGCTGCTGAAAACATGGCCCTTAATTACTGCCTTCAGCAGGGAGTGGGATTATCTAGTGGGTGAGATTAGCAGCCTTGCTGCTCTTGGGGATGACACATTGGCCGGCTGAACTCCAGTCAGCAGTCCTGCTCTGAGTCACATTTTGTGCCCTCTCCAAAAGTAATAGTCCTGTTTTTTAAATTCATGGAAGAGTTTATTCCCTGTACTTTTGTAATCAGCTCTTTCTTGGTTCTTTGAATGAAATGTTTAAAAAAAAAAAAAAAGAAAAGAAAAAACAGAAGGATTGGCTTTCATGCTGTGGCACAGTCACTGAAAATGCTTACTTGCTGCTGTGGTATGAAAATGATGTATCTAGTCCTAATGAGATGGAAGAGAAAGGGACAGCATGCTTGAGACCTGTCTCTCTGTCACAGGCACCCCGTGGGAAGCAGAACCAGACTGAGGAGACACAGCCTAACAGAAGAACCTGCTCAGGACAAAGAAATTTGTGGAGAGGGGAGAATATCAACCCTTTTCAAATGGTGAATGTGTTTAGGCATTGCCAAGTCTGAGCAAAACCTTCCCTTTCCTGCCTTATAAAGCATTTTGCTTTTGCATTGCTTTCCCTTCTTCCCTGATGCTTGTTGTTGGCCACTGAGTGACATTAATGTTAGTTTTTTCTTAATTAGGACTCTCCTACTTGTGCCCCTGCACAAGAATGGCTCCACAGATGTCCTAGAAAAATCGGCAATTTTGTTTTCACAGTTTTTTTCCAGTCTTTAAGTCCTCCAAATTGAAGTTTTGAAAGGTTAGACAGTGGAAAAAGGAAGATTTGGAAAGAATATCTGAACATTGTACTTTGCCTGGCAAGCAGATGAAGGAAAAGCTGAGGGGAGGTGATGACGAGGGCAGGGAGTGGAAAAGAAAAACTTGACTGAAAATAAAAAAAAAGATTTTTTTATTTTGAAAATTGACAAGTGGAGACAAAATCAATATTTGCACATTTCCTGAAATCTCTCATGAAACTGCCAAAATTAAATCTTCCCGTGAGTTCCCTCCCTCGTGTCACAGTAGAGTATATTTCCATTGGAAAATATATATATATTTAATCCAGGATGAAGAACAAACTGATGCTGGAGTGCTGTGTCCAGGGCAAGGTGTGGGTGCAGTGGGGAGCTGGGCTGCTGCCATGCTCACAGCCAGTGCTGGTGGGCTCACAGCTTCCCTGGACAGGTTGGCAGGGCTGGGGTCCAGGAGACACTCTCCACATTAGGAAACAGTGCACAGTAACCAAACAGCTGTAAATAAGGAGTACAACAGTACTCAGTGACTGTACTCAACTGTACTCTGTGATTAGGTACTCAGAGGGAGACTGGAGGTATTTACAGTCCAAAAGACAGGGATTTTTATCCTTCAGTATCTTCACCACTAACATTAATAATGGGATAGAAAAGTTGCTTATTATACTTGCAAATAGCACTAGCATGGGGCAGGCTGCTCCATGCTGGATCACAAGTGAACGTAAAATAAATCCCTAAATATTCTGGAAGTAGGATGAAATTCAACGAGGACAATTTCAAAGTTTCAACTGTAGGAAGGAACAGGCACTCCTGTTTATGGGAGATAAGAAGCTCCTTTGGTATCAGCTGGGTAGGAAAGGAGCTAAAGGTTTTAGTGGGTCACAACTTGACTGCAAATCAACATTGCTGTTGCTAAAAAGTCAGATATTGTAATGTGACATACAAATAATATTGCAGCTGATAAGACACATAGAATAATTCTAGTCTGTTCAACACAAGCAAGATTTCAGCTGCAGCTACTGTGTTCAGCTTGGACCCATTTTAAGGTCTTGAATTCGCTGAATGGAGTTCAGAGGAGACAACAGTTGGGGTGAGCAAGGACCCAAAACCACAACTTGACCTTGAGAAGGTCAGAGGAAGTTGGTCTGTTCTTCCTGGAGAAGCAAAGAAGAATTCAAAGGACATAAAGAATAGAAGAAATACATTTTTCACCACTTCAGCTGTGGGTAGGACAAAAAAAATGTGCTCAAGTTACAGCAGGGGAGGTTCAGACAAAACCCAGTAGAGCTTTTGGTTGGTGGAGCTGTTGCTGCTGAGCAGAGACATGTGGGTCTCTGTCTCTGGATATTTAAGAAGAGATTCGACAAGTACTTTGACAAATGTCACAGGTATGCCACTCGAGATAACACCTTGTCAGTGCCTTTCCACCCAGTTTTCTGTGATTTTTAGCAGTTCAGCAAGTAATGATTTTTAAAAACAGCTCCCAGAAGACTTGGAGCTTCCTGAAGACGCCCAAACCTTCTCTTTCTGCAAGCTTTTCCCACTGCCTTGTATTTCCACTGGCTTCAGTGAAACGAGGACTTGCTGGCTGCAGCTCTTGGACCACATCAATGACTGCTCACAGTCAAACATTTAATTTACCTCCCAGCCACACTAGGAGGCTTGGGAGCGAACAGCTATTTTTAAAGCCACCATCCTGCCACATTGGAACTTTTGCTCGGCAGTAGAGAGTGTGCTTGAAGAAATAATGACTGCCTTTTTATCCAAAGACTATTATAGCTTATGTTTAAAGTACACTAAAAAACATGTTTCTGTATATTTGTATGGAAGGTATATTTAAGGCAAATGTCCCTCCAGCTCTACTCAATAAGCAAAGAGCACACAGCAATACTCCACTCCTGACATTTTAAAAAGCTCTCTGATGTTCTTTTCTTCCATTAACAATGGGGCCAATTTTCCTTTCCTGGCTGTCAGCCTGCCCTCACTTTTTCTTTTAGCACCTCTTGCAAATACCTTGACCTCACCTTTAAGCACTCCCTTCTCCAGGACACTGAGCTCAGATGGTGTGGGAGGCATTGCTGATGGAGGAATGAAAGAGCAAACATCAGCATAAAGATGAGAATATTGTCAGCACTTGCTCTAATGAGGACCCGGCAACTCCCTCAGGCCACCATTAATACTGATCATGGGTCTTGCCTCTGCCCTGTAGCTTCCCAGGACTGCAAATCTCTGATGCTTTCTGGCCATCCTTCATGAAGGACTGACTGCATCTGTATTTGGGAGGGGAAAGATTGTGGACCACGTTCAGCCTAAGCACCTTTCCACCCATTATCTTCATGACACAGCTTAGTCTCTTGCTGTTTTACTGACAGACACAGAAGTTGATTGCTGCTGCCACACAAGCTCATCCTCACCAGACAGAAGGTACTCCACCTCTCTCAGTTGGAAAATAAGCAGTTTTCTCATCTCACCTACAAGTTTAAACAGCCCCCCCCCTCCCCCCCCAAAATTATGAGCCTCTCCTTTCTAAAGCTAGAGAAATCATCTACCAGGCCCAAAACTTTGAGAATGCCTGTGCGGAGGAGTCACATTCCCAATTCATAAGCACAGGGCCAGCACCACTCTCCAGCTGCACCTTTCTCACTTCAGGCCAGGTCTAATACAGGTTTGTCACTGCCCAGGGACACCTGGGTGATGGACTTTGAGACCAGGAGCAATCAGCCATGCTCTAACCATACCTGCTTCAGTAAATCACTGCAGTGAGGTCATCTCCTCATAGTAAGCCCTGCCACATCTAAGAAGAAAAATTTGCTTCTGGAAAAAATGGCATAGCCTTGAAGCTGGTGAAAGGTTTCTCCTTCACTATCACTATGAATGTAATGCTCTGTTTATGCCTCTGACACCAAACACTACTGATCTAAGCTCTTCAGCACAGCTTTATCCTGCTATAGCAAAGGTTTCCCTCTGGGTCAACCATCTCCACTGACTACTGGCATGATTTTTGTGCCATGCCTACACTTGAAAGGCAAATCAGATTTAAATATGGTGTTAACTCTAAGTGCAATCCCCCTTCTTAAATATCTCAACTCCTTCCAAGTGTGTTATGCTAAAACAGAAAAGGGCATTCAAAGTAAAACAAAATGAGTTAAGCATGAAAACAGACAGCTGCTATACGAAAAGCCAGTCCTGGGTAACTCCAAACAGACCAGCTCTGAGCATGCCAGCGACCTCTGAAAATGGCACATCCATGAGGTTTCAGCCAGAAAGTAGATCCAGGCCATTTCCAGGAGACTGAAGAGACTTTGTAGGCCTGAAGGAGAAAGGGTTTGCACCCTGTTAGCACATAATCAGTGCACTTCTGAGGGTACTCTCCTCACAGGAATTAGCAATTCCCACCTTGCCAAGGCTCAGACAAATGGGTTACCCAATTATTTTAACACCCTGGCCCTTCAGAAGAATAACCTATGGACATGTCTCCAGGCCCCTTTTGTCCCAGGGCCTGGCAGCCTCTCTGCAGTCCCACTCCCACCCTTGTGGTGTGCTCTTACTCAAATTTTTCACAGGTACTAACTGATTCTCACTGGGTGATGAGATGAGCAGCCCCAGGGAAGGTGCTGATACTCACACAACTCCTCCTACACCCCAAGGCAGTGCATCAGGCTCCCCTTTCTCCAAGGCAAATCCCCACTGCTTTGGCTGCAAGATTGGTCACATCAGCATCCCAGAACCTGTGTGTGATGCTGTGGTCCTCCCATGATATTGTAGATCCCTGTGTCTTTGTCACTGCTTCCTCATCCAGGACTACTGACTTTTTTTTTTATATTATTATTTCCCTTCTAAATTTTCTGGGCAATCACAAAGCCTGTTATTTTGGTTTGTGGCAGTGGGCTACCTGTCATATCAAAGGAAGGAGGAGAAAGGTCCAGCCTGAGTGTGACCTAGGGACAAAGGGTTTGTAGGAAATGCTATGGGGAGAAGTGGGCATGCCTGCTTATCACCTTCTAATGATTCAAATGGGCAAGGAGAGCTGGAAAAGCAGCGAAGCACACTGCTTCAGCTGCTCCCACAGCCATAGTGGGCCAGCAGCAGGACCAATGATAACTGTCTCCTTTATAGAGAGAACCCCATGCACATGTGGCTGCCACCAATTTTGGGTGAGCTTTTTGAGCCAGGTCAGCTCCAGAGGGTCTGTATTTTTGCTTTCAGGAGATAAATACCAGCAGTTGGCACAGCCACTGGCAGCATGTGCTGAACTGGGCCATGAAACTACAGAAGATGATGGAAAGAGGTGAAGAGAGAGGACAGACCTAGACATCCAGACAAGATTTTCATAGCTGCACGGTCACCTTACCATGCCCTCAGCTCTCACGAGGTGCTCAAGATGCAAATATAAATGCAGCCCAACCTGTAGAGCATCAATAGTCTCACAGATAAGAAGAAGGCAGAAGACCTTGAGAGACTGGCAGATCCACATACGATGTGTGGCGTGGGGTAATATTACACTGTGGGTGACAGCAGAGACACATGAGGAGATTTGAGCAATGAGACTTCTTCAGCTTGATGAATCATCTCTCTTTCCAGTAGACGGAGGCAACACCCCACTCCAGAAAGCTCAAATTAGGGCAGTGCAAATAGCTGAGTTTTTTTGGCTTTAATCCCAAATCAAAATATTTTAAGAAATCAGAATCAGAACAATCTGAAAAAAGATTGTTATTGTTTTGGGCTAAGTAGACCAGTTTAAGCCACCCATGCTTCTCCTTCTCTCCAGTGATACTGCTGAAATATTTGTGTATGGAAGCACTTATTTTGGGTCACTTGAAGAAACAGAAAAAAAAAAAAGAAATAAAGAGAGGGCTGCCTTCTCCCCTGCTGCAAATAACCACAGGAGACTTCCCTCCCTGAGCCTGTCATGGCAAGTGGCTGGTGTCTTGGGGCTCTCAGCCCTATCAAGACTTTATCACCATGTAGATCAGGGTCAGGAGCACTAGAGCCAGGGCTAAACTCACAAGCACACAGAAGGTAATGACAACGTGTTAGGGAGTCTAGACAGAGGGAGAAATCAAGATTGACCCCATGCTTAAAAGGGAGTCCCTCGTCTCACTAATCCAAAGACCAATGGGGTTTGTACTGACGTGACCCAGGAGTCATCACTGAGTGATTATATAGAAGTACTGGTGTGAAGAAGTCAGAATTGAGGCACCTGAGGAAGAGAGCTTGTCAGTACTGGGCAGAAAACCAAAATTCTGCTTTGTAGCAAATGTCTTATTTAAAAATCTCAAGAATAGACCAGACTTCAATCAAAAATTTGAGTCAAATACGTAAGAAAGAGTTTTAGCGCATCCATTCTGGTATTAACCCCAAATTTGAGAACAAAGCCTTTCTGAACTCTTCTCCATCCTCAGTAATTTCATTCCAGTAATTTCAGTTAGATTATCAAAATTTTGTCATTAAAAAAAAAGTATTCCTGAAAAAAAATTCATTTTTCTGGTAGAAAGTCACCTACTGGTATCTTTTTCAGCTTGACTGGTGCTAGGAGTTACTTGGTGTTCTCTGTGATGAACTGGGAACCCATAACTAATACATGCATATGACCTAGCCAACAGGAAGAGGGAAAAACAGTTGTAAATTTTATTTGTCTTATCATGAGTTGTGATTATTTTTGTGAAGTAATAGGATGCTGGGGACCTTTTTTTTTTTTTACATTACTAAAGCAAAATTCAGAAAGCAACCCTTGACTGGCATTTATTCAAACTTGTTTTAATCATCTCCTTTAAAAACATAACTGAGTTTTCGCTTTCTGTGAAGGTCTGCAAGAACCTTCAGCATGGGAAAAATTAAGCTGGTGGTCAATTGCATCAAGGAAGCAGTGAAGCAAACTGCACCCACTGCAGCTACATGCAAAAAACCAAACTGAAAAATAGAAAACCCCTCCTCATTTGAACTGACTTCTCAGTTCTGGTCAGGCTGAAACAAGAAAATAAACACTGATCTCTTTCATAAAGATCTTTGGGGTCTCTCAAAGAGGCAAAAAGCTCTGTAAAAGCTGTTTACATTGTTTTCAGAGAAGTGAGATTTCTACCTCTTCATCAGGCTCTTATGCCCTCAGGCAAGGCTTGCTCCAGTTGGAGCTTTGCAGTCCTGTCACTTGGGAGTTGTCACTTGAGTTCCCTTCTCACAATTCAAGTTATGGCAATGGATGCCTAAGACTAGGGAAACAAAATGCTTTTTCTGCCAAAAATCGTCATACTCTGGTGCAGGAGAATGGTGTGAGGAGCACAAACAGCTTCATGCTTTCCCTCAAAGCAGTGTCCCTTTGCATTGGTCATATTTGTGGATCCCTCAGGGCCCTTCTCTTCTCCCAACTGTTGCTTCTCCCTAGACACCAAAACTCTTTCCTAGCTCAAACTTTCCTTACCTGGAACCCATATCCAGACTCTGCCTGGACATGACTCATTGCTTGCTTCGTTTGAGACCATCCATGGACCCCATGACTGTCTGTCCATCCCTTTGGTCCTCAGACGACCACGCTGTTGGGGAAGGCACATCCCACCCGGGGCCAGCTTAGCTCCCAGCTCCACTCCTCTCTGAGGCAGACTGGCCCTGGCTGCTCCCTAACACAGGGAGCACATTAGGAATGCCTTTCTATCAGGAGACTGCCGTACACAGCACCAGCACAGTCTGAGTTACAGATAATTTTGAATTGGAGGGGAAAGAAAAATATTTAGCGAAATTATGTAACTGATGTTCAAAAATAGCCTATTGCCATCTGGCTGTGCTATTTTGACAACCAAAAAACCCTCAAGTCTTTTTAGAGCTAGCTATACTGTTTGCAAACTCAGCCAAATTTTTTTTACAAAATCTCAAATTTCACATGCTTGATTTACCTCTGGAGTTGTTTGAATCAGCTTTGCCTGCACATGAGCCATACCCAGTCATACAGTTCCATTCCACCTCTGCCATTAATATTTTAAAAGCCTGGTCACATTCCTGTAAAACCAGGTACACAGTGCCAGGAGACTGCAGAAAAAAAACTAAGCTAAAATAAAATATAAAATAAAGTAATTAAAAAAAAACAACCAAACCCTCAAACACTGTGGATTAATCCCCAGCCTGCTGCCCTGTCATCCACTGGGCATCAGGAGACAGCTATATTAGCATCCCACGCTACAATGGAAACATCATACCCAAGCTGTTCCATTTGCTAAAGCAACTGGGAATTGCAGAGAGCCTGAAACAGCATCCAGGAATGACCTTCCCTATTAAACAGAGGACAACTTCATGCCATTTGCACACAGTTGAAATGTCAGCATGGCAGGGAGCATCACCCTTAAACTCCTCCAGGCCGGCACGATGGAGACAAGGCTGAGCTCCCGGTGATGTAACAATGCGCCAGGAGGAGCAGCTATCCAGCCTGCCCTAAATCAGCCACACATCATCACTTCTTAGGTCTAGTATTCAAATATCCCTACTGACTACTAACCTTACCAACAAATCCCAGGAAACCATCTTCCTGCAACTGCGATCGAATCTTAAAAGTTGTGCATCAGTGAGAGCGACTTGTGTGGAAACCTTTAGCATCCAATATCAGTTATGCATCTTTTTCTATTATATGGGAGAAAATAAAGCAATGCTTTCAAATGGATTCCTCCCTCATCTAGCCTGAACCTGACCCTTGCAGTGGGGATGAGTGGCTGCACCTACCTGCTCAGCTCTCAGACTTGCCACCACAGCACTGAGCTAATGACTTCCACAGCCAACGTATCAGGGAAAGACTTTCCCTTCAGTGGTTTTATGTATATTGCCTTTCAGCCTCATTACATAAGGTTAATTATCTCTAACTTGCTCTCTCTGTACATGTTGTCATTACACACCTATTGCCTGCCCTGCTGCTTTGCAGTCCTGACCTCTTTTCACACTTGCCTTCTGCAACAGGGACACAAGGCAGCCTTCCAGCATAGCCCTTCCTCATCTCTAGAGACATTATCCACCTCCATTGATACTCACAAGTGTCCAAACCTGGAGGGAAATCTGGCCTGAAGCAAAGCCTGGGATCACTCCATTTACCTCCAGGAGCCTGGTTGAGGTGCTCCTGCAGGGAACATGGTCACAGGGCTGCACACCTAGTTGTAGGAAAACACTGAAAGCAACACATTTCATAGCATTATTATAGTCTTACTCTCTTGCAGAGAACTATTAGCTAATAGTCAGGACTTCATAAGGTTGTTTCTCCACTGGAAAAATTGAGACTCCAATTAAGATGTTTCCAGGTGCAATTCTGGTTTTTTATGGCAACTGAGCACAAAGCCTCATTTTGTCAAGTGTGGAAGACCAAAAAAAAAAAAAAAGGCAATAACAACAACAACAAAAAGAGCAGTTTTCTTCCTCCCATTTGCCAAAGGTACCATTTGCCATGGCAGCTTCTAGCTGAGGCTGCTGCCACCCTGCCTCCCCACATCCTTGGTCCCTGGCTCTGCAGGGCTGCCTCACTTGTCTAAGATAAGAAGAATCTGAACAGACTGCTAAAGGGATCAGGAAGGAGGTGGAAGAGATGCCAGGATAGATGCCAGGATGCCATAGGAGTATCAGCCTCAGCTGTCTGAAGCTGTACTCCAGTAGCAGGTCTTGGTTTCCAATGAGCTCTATCCCTGGTGGGGAGCAGAAATACTGCTTTCTTTCTCAAACCACATGAGGCAATGGCCAATTAATCCCTCTAACCTTGTGATTACAATCCCCAAGAAAGTCTTGCCACTCACTCTTCCTCTGTACAAGGCTCCTGCTGGTCTGGGCTTGACTTGCAAGGCTATGCTTGCTGGCCATGTTGGCCCTCAAGTGACAGCACCTGGCTACACCAAGCTCTCAGAGGGGAAAGAGGTGCTCAGTGAATCTATCACCCCCAGTAGCCTGTGAATACAGATCAGAGACACACTTGATCACAGATATTAGGTAGTCCTGAAGCCTGTGGCATTTCAGCCTCATTTTCCCTGTCTCCTGGGCAGCCTAACACCCTACTTGATGCATTCCTGGATTTGGCTGTCTGCAGCAACACACTAATTTATTTTCTCCTTGGGCTGTCACAGTTAATTGGGAAACCCACCTCAGCACAAACACTTCAAATTGTTTTCTGAAGAGCTATTGGTTAGCCTTTCTCAATGCTGAATTTGATCTGCGTCTTATTTGATCCTTGACTACCGTCGGTGCAGAGCTGTGGCAGCTCCATCCTCACCCTCCCTTGGTGGTCATTCATCAAGGTCATGAACATGAACCCATGAGACACCCCCTCTCACCCCCACCACCCTGAGCACCCTGAGCTTGTCCTGGTGGTGTGCTGTGCCTTGCTGCACTCTCATCCCGGCTGTCCCAGAGGCAGGGCTGCTCACCTGTCTCATTGCCTCTGGGATGGAGGCTCTTTAGTCTGAGCAGGTCAGAAAAACTTTGTTCAGTGAACTGTAAGTTTGACATTTTGTGCTGCTCTAAATGACAGCATGCCAAATTCAACACAACTATTCCAGTTTAAAAAAAAAGGATTAGAAAAAGAACAAGGCTTTATATTGGCATTTCTGACAAAAAGCACTAAACAGCATTTTTTGTTTGAAACTGACTCTTTTTTTTTCTTGAAAAGAGAAAGTCAAGAGGTGAAGAACCACATGGTCACACAGAATTTTTCCTCCCTCCATCTGTCTCCATGTCATGCAGTCTCCACAGTGCACTACCTAGAGCAGAGAGAGGGGATAATCTGAGTTATCCAATAAAATAATACAATTAAACAACCAAAAACTGACTAGGCACTTAATGTGCTCATGGAACACCATCTTCCCAGCAAATGCTCTACTGCTGGTTAGGGCTATTAAAGTTCTTGATGAAGTTTCTCCTTCAGTCCAGTACAAAATCTCCCATCAAAGCCAGACAGGTTGGTTATTCTCACTGCTTTCCAGTCCCCTCTGTTTTTAAAGGGCTTGATTTTGTTTCATAAGGGAATCACCTTTTCATTCTGGTTTCATGCTGGGTGGAGTGCACATCAGTTCTGTGCTCTGAACCACTGCATGCATCGCTTTCCCCTCTGTAAGGCACCATCATCTCTTCCACGTTTAATTAAGACAGATGAGCAGCAGTTAATAGAGCAGAGGTTAATGGCAGTTCAATTTGCCGCACACCATGGGCAGTGCAGTGGTGGTGGATGGATGTAGTCACGCACTCATCTGTCACCTCCTCCACTGAGCAGCCTGACCCTGGTAAAGGTGTACGTGCAGAGTGATTCCATCTTCCCTTCACTGCTTCGAGTGCTTTGGGATAGTGCTGAGCAGGGTGTCCCAGCCAGAGTTATGCCTGACTTACACCCACTCAGGGCTGAGCACAGGGGGACCCCTCTCTCTCTTAGCCAACTATACAAGGAACCCTGCTTCTACTTTTGAGACCCTGGTTTGATGCCTAATATTAGGCAGGATAATTCCAGGCTATACATGAGGCTGAGTCTCCAATCTCTCTCTCTCTGTTCCCCAGCAGGCAGAATAGATCAGGAAATCCGACATCTACACCTGCAAGCTGTAGTTAACAGCATGATTTCCAGAGAACAGTCAATTCAGGAAGGCAGCAGCCCACTTCTAACCTGCAAACTCAGAGAAAGCATTTCTGGAGAGGGGCTCTTTGTACAGCATTTGTGAGGGGGAAGAAGGGTCCTACCACTGGTGTAAGCTATCAGTGATGGGGGGGACTGGATGCTTCCTAAAGTAATGACATTTCGGTAAACATTTGCGTGTTTGGCCTGGAAACCTTAGAGTGGCATCTGAGTTGTCCTGGGACAAGTCTGGGTGATGTGGGATGTTTGGCAGGTTGCACTATTGTTTGTGGAAAGGTTGCAGAAGTCAAGCTTGAAACAGGTTTCGCATAGTGGGATCAAGGGGTATTTCAGGAGAAAGCAGAAGAGCAGGAGGTGCTGGCAATTCATTTTCCAGCAGTAGAAACAGTGAATTGGACATGTGCTCAATTCAGAGATGCACCAGGACTCAGCATTCCCTTGCTTACCACATGCTGAATCTTTCATTTTACTTTGCAGCACCTGACGAGTGTCTTGTGGGAATTTGATGAGTTAAGAGTTAACTGGAAGTATTGGTATTTCTTGACCATTAGTCAAACTACGGTTGCAGTTGCCCTGTGTGGGAACAGCAGCAAGACAGTGAGTTTGTAAACCCAATTCATAGGTGTGCATCAGAGATTTCTTATGCAAAAAAGCTTCCTATAACATCCTTCAGCATGTCTAAAGACTGGAAACAAGGTAGGGACAAGCCTCCCAAGCAAATCTGCTTTGAGTTGTCCACAGCTGTACCTGCAGCTTCGGCTGAGCAGGGGCCAGCTGTGCAGCATGAGTGAGATACCAGAGCTGTTGGTCACCTGTGCTGCTAAAGGCTGGAGAGAGGTAACACCTTTCTAGGTAAAAAAACTTGTGGATAAAAAAAAAGAACTTCTGGAGGTCTTCTTGGAACTGACATTGCATACACGTCAATGGGAACAGGATTTAGCTTCTCATGCGTGGTAGGGAAAAAGAAAGCCTGGCTGCTGACAGGGGTTAGGAGCCTGCAGTAAAGTTTCCCAACTCATCAGCAGGTTTTAAGGAAAAGAATTTCTAGACAGGAAAGAGAAGCTCTTTAAAAAAGGCTATTATTCCAGTTTCCTGCCACTGGCTCTGGCCTGGCATGTGCAGATTGGTGCCCTGCAGACTGCCCAGTGGCCCTGGCACAGGCATTGCCCCGTGTCAGCCAGGGTCTAGTTAGACAGGGCTTGTTCAATTGTCCCAGCTGAGACCTCGCCCACAGGCTGGCTGGGAGCCTGGACTGGGAGCTTCTTCCATTTCCTTCATGCAGACTTTGCCCACAGTGGAGTGAGGAGGCCAGATCCCAAGTCCTGGGCACAGCCCGTTTCACTCCAGTACAGCATCTCCCTGATGCTGCCAGGAGACTGCGAGGCAGATGCTTTCTGCCTGACACCTCCTGGAAAAGATCTTGGGAAGCCTGTCCATGCTCTACTTAAAGAAAAAAAAAAAAGAAAATCCCTGTACACCCACAAATTGCATGAGAAATTGTTAATGGCTGCAGAAACAATGACTACAAGGAAGAACTAGAGTCTTTGTTGTAGGCTGGTGTCATTGCTGATGAGTTTGTCTCAAGCTGACAAAGACAAGATATCCTTTGTGCCAAACACTCAGGGGCCTGGTGAAGTCCCTGCTTTGATGCCCATCCTGAAGAACAGGGTCACATTGGAGATATCCTTGATACAGATCTTGCCAGAGAGCCATAGCAAGGCTGGTGGGTAGAGCATGAAGCAGAGCACCTTGGTTGCCTCTGTGAGAGTATATGTTCAGGAAATATAGGAAGGGAAACAAACTGGACTCGTGCCCTGTTCTGATTCTTTGTGTATGAGAAGCTGGAAGTGTTTTGTTTTCTGCTTTTTCTTACTCAAAAAAAATTATCAAACATCAAGTTGTGTTTCGGTAGAGGTCTCCTCTCAAGATCTATAGAAGTGGAGTGGGAGGTTTTGCAGTTTCTAGTGAAATGGGGAGAGGAGGAGGTGTCAAACTGCAAAGATTTTTTCTTCCAACTGTTGGTTAGGAGTGGAGTTAGATAAATGTTAGCTAAATACAGACGGCTTAAAACATTTTGTAGGAAAAACAATTCTACTCAAAATTCATCAGCTTTTACTTGTACTGTCATAATACTATTAGTTCTCTAGCGAAGAAAAAAAACAAACAGGATAGACAAGACCTGTATTGCAATTGTGAAAACTAGAAACAAAACAATTTTCTATCATCCTCACACAACAAAGAAGTTGACTGAGTGCCCATTTCTCCTTAATTTTGCACATTCTTTGCTACTTCTTCCTTCTACTGTAAGCATAAGAGAAAGAAGGACATGGGACTTACACTTTAATTCACTGCAGTGCAAGATGCCTCACCCTCTTTGTAATCACAGTGCATAGGACCAGGGGGATTTTTGACATGGACAGTGACAGGGGTCCAGGAGATGTAAGTATAGGCCAGGCAAAACTGGTTTCTCAAGTCTAGAAAGGGAGATGAGGATTGGAGGCTCTGGATGGACGACATGGCTGACAACTCATCCTGTCACAAGGTGTTTCTTAGGTGGAAGGAAGAGCCTATTTATGGCTATTTATGATTCTTGAACCAGTTAGTGGTCCTCTACTGACCGATCCTAAACAAACTATCTTGGCCAGAAGTCAGTATCATGAAGAGCAAGCCTGGAGAAACAGACTGATTACAGATGGGTTTCCACTGTATACCTACAGAGACACCAGCTGGAAATTCAGCTTGAGTCATAGGCAAGATGGAGAGAGCAGTGACCTGCTCAGCATGAGTGAGCACAGACAGCCAGGAGCAGGTTGCATCAAACTGAAGAATGAGAAATTGATGAATCTCTGAGACACACTGGCTGGAGGAATATGGGACACTGAGACAAAAAGACCAGCAAAACATGCCTGTTTTTTTGGCATACCAGCATGATGCAAAACTGACACTGTCAAGAACAGGCTTCGAATGCAACTTGGGTTTTGTTCTATTCTAGCACTGATAATATTTTCCACATCCTTTAAACAAATGGAAGAATAGCAGCTATCATGTGTCCATTTTATATTGGCCTTCAGAAAGTCTTTGACAGGGAGACAGAGACTTTACATGGCAGATGTTCTCCACGACCAGAACAGTCACACTGTGTCATGTGGAATGTCCACCTAGCCCAACAACCTGGCTCCACCAGCAGTAAAAAAGAGATGTTTAGGGAAGGAACACAGGTATGGAGCATGCATACAGTGATTTATTTTTTTCCTCCCTAGGTGTACTACTCTCATTTGCCATCCCAAGCACCTATGACTTAAGTTTTTATTGAGCCAGAAATCAATGTATTTAATTGCCTTCAGTGGATTTTAATTTTCCTTGACTACCTACTCACTTTGTGAATCCTTGTAAAATTCTGTCATCTACATCCCCTGGCAACGCAATTCACAGATCAACTGTGTGGTGCGTAAAAAATTAACCTCTTCTACATTTAGAGCCAACCTCCTGCTAATTATACTTGATGATCTTCAGTTCTCATTCTGACAAAAGAAAGGGTATGATAATCACACATTCAACTCTTCCCTTGCCTCCTATGATTTCATAGGCCTCTCTTACATTTCCCCTGAAGATTTGTGATATGCCAGAAATATTTAGTTACCTAAATCTTGAAGAACCATCCAGACACCAAGAAATGCTCAGTGCTACCACTGAGCAACAAGATCAAATGCGTCTCCTTCCCTGAGTTGGAACCAATACTCACCTCTTGCAAGGAATTGGTCTCTCTCATGGCAACTACAGTTCCAGGTTTGGACAGCATGGTTGGTGATCTGGGCTTATC
Source organism: Platyrinchus mystaceus (assembly GCA_035041135.1). Taxonomy (NCBI): domain Eukaryota; kingdom Metazoa; phylum Chordata; class Aves; order Passeriformes; family Tyrannidae; genus Platyrinchus; species Platyrinchus mystaceus. The sequence continues at coordinate 54,079,908 of JAWWLV010000179.1, forward strand.
TAACAACATCTATGTCCTGAGTGACAAACAGGATGCAACAGCATACCAACAGCCTAGTTTGAACCAGCTAGCAATGAACAAATCTTAAAATCAGAGGGAAAAAAGTCAGTTTGTCCTCATTGCATCTCCTAGAAACAGGATTCTTGAGAATTTCTGTTGCATTTGTTTATTTAGGCAGCAGTTTTCCTAAATCTGGTGGCTTCATCCACAGTGGATAGCACTTTTTTTTCTATATTAGTAGTGGAATTCCAGCTCCCTCAGCACCAAGCTACAGCTCTTTATCAGTGTTGCCCTAAGCACAGGTCAGAATGTTAGAGGAAAGGTAGTCCAGCCAATAGCAGTGAAACAGCTTTTATCATGAATGCCTGCAGCAGGTGTTCAGAACAAAGTGGTCAGGCACAATGAAAACTGCTGAGACCTTTTAGTGCCGAAGTCCACACACAGCTGTACAAGTAGCACAGGAGAGAAGAATTTTCTTGGGTATGTCCTGCAAAACTTGGGCAACAGGGTGTCTGAACAAACCCTGTTATAGGCAAACCCCAAATGAAAGGCAGTCCAGTGTCATCCCTGCAATATAAAACCCCCCTACATCAGTGATTTCACAGTTTGAGGAACAATTTGAGAAAACAAAAAGCATTTGTCCACTCTGGGGCTGTCTGGCAGGGACAAGCTCTGCATCCTGCACCTGGCAGTGATATATGTGCCAGGATGATCAGAGGTTGGATTGGAGCTCACCAGGAGCATCAGAACCAAACTGATCTCAAGTACCATGATCCCTGCAGCATGAACAAAGCCCTTATATGCTGCCTGATCTTCCTGGCTTGCTATGGCCTCCTTATTATAGCTTTTATGCTTTGAGATGCCCCAGTCCTGAGTTCCACCTCATGACACTCAGTGTCAAATGATACCATAATAAAAAGTCTCAGCTATTCATATGGCTGACTAGAAGGCCTAATTTTATCCATATATATATATAAAGTGTTAAATATAATCTTAAAAACCCCACCTTTTTGCCTTTGAATGGGAGTATTGAGTTATTTTGCCTCGAGTCTCATGGTATAGCATTACCCTTAGGAAAGCAAAGGGAGACGAGTTTTAAAACATTTTGTATTGCAAGCTTATATAACTTCACAAAAAACATTGCTAGACAACTTCACACAATAGTTTACAGATTCGTAAGCTTTTTAATAGCAATCCAAAATTATTGTCTCCCAATATTGCCCGGCTTTGGAGGAGCCTTGCCAGTTTTCCATCAGCCAGCAAATCTGTTCCTTGGGCTCATTCACAGAACATTCTGAGCATCTCCGGCAAAACATTTGGCTTGAGAAAGAGAAGAAGAAGTTACCCTGAAATAAACTCCAAAGTAAGTATGTAGACAGCAGTAAGCAAAATTCTAGAGTAAATTAATTTTCACGGGGATGCACAAGCACTAAAACGTCCACAAAGTGACATTTCAGCATCCTCACGCCCCTGGCACAAAGCAAAATAGAAGGCCTTGTTTCTCTGCGAATGGTCCCAGAGCTGACGGAGGAACAGCCAGGGCCACTGAGCCTGACCACATAAATCAAAATGGCTCCAGTACAAAAAGTAAGTTTTTGGCACGTTATTTTGTGGTTGGTTTGTTGGGTTTTTTTTTCACTGAAGGATTAGATCTTGATTTTTAAAATAAGTACCTAGAGCACTTGATGTGGAGCTTCTTCCTAGAAACACTGCAGAGTCACTGTGCAGAGCAGCTGTGGTCATGGCCTTCCTGCCACTTCTACAGGTAGCTGCCAGAGAGGGAAATAGTTGCCTGAGACTAGAGCAAAAGCTGCCTGAAGGCAGATCTCAAAGCCCAGTTGTGGAAGCTTGGTGCCCCTTTACCTGGTCTGACATGAAAGACACTGCAGACCCACAGGAGAGGCAGCAACGGCGCTCTGCACAGCACCCATCTCTCCATACAAGCACATCTACAGCAAGCCCATGATTAGGGAAGGTACTCTGGTGCTTAAGGCTCTGCAGTTCCTGCAGTGCCAACCCCAAGGGGTGCAAATGGCATTGGTTCTCAGAAAAACAGCAGATTAAACAATCAGTCTTTCAGTGGTCTTGCCTAACAACTAAAGGTTACCACAGGGAAGATGTTTCCCATGCCAGTGAGGGTTCTGATGGCACTGCACCAGCACAATAATCTGCAGACCCAATCCCAGCTCAGGTTAGAAAAATGTTCCCACCCCAAGACCCTCTGCTCCAGCTGCCTTTTCACACCAGAGCTTCTAGCATCTTTGTGCACTCACACATCAGCATTTGGCTTCCATTCTTCCTTCCAGCTCCTCCTGCCCTTCTGAAGGGTCAGAGGAAAATCACCCCGGTCTTTGGAAAGTCAGAGGAACGTCATCCACAAGGGAACAAGCAGCATTGCAGCTCATCTCACCCTAACACTATCACAAAGCACAAAACCGAGGCATCAGAGATGCCTTTTTGTTACTTTGTTTTAGTAATACTGTACACAGCTGTGGAAAAAAACAGCAGTGCCACCCCCATTAACGGCAGTTAAGGACTTTTGCTGGCTCGCATACTTCAGTTGGAAATTAGGAGCTGATCAGCAGTATTTATTTATCATTAACATAAATTAAAAAAATAACCCTAAGGAGCTCTTAGTCTCACACACACACACACAAGGTTGTGAAGGGATTTCACCTGCTCGGTATCACTTTTCACTTTCCAAAAATCGTGGCCAGTCTTTGTGAACGAAGATTTGGGAAAGGTGTTTTTACCTTTCAAGCCTGCGCAATGGATTTTTTAGGTGAG
>JAWWLV010000179.1:54082794-54119942 GCA_035041135.1 Platyrinchus mystaceus
GTGAGGTCCTCAGGACGTAGGTTTGTTTAGAGTGACCTTCTCTTAGATGGATGGCCTTAGGGGCTGAGGAGCACCATCTGCCCGGGGGATTGTCCCTGAACCCAGTTCGGGAATGGAACCGGGGTCGCGGGGCGGTGAGAGCACCGCATAATGTGGCTTTAATGACTTCTCTTCAGCGGGGGCTTTTGCTGCTCACTGCCATTTACACTGCAGTTTTTTATAGATGCCCTATGCAAAGAAAGGAATGTGTTCTTGCTTGGACAAAATGAGCTGTGAAGTCCCTCGGCAGGGCTGTTTCACCGGTTACCTGCACAGCAGAAGTCCCTCCCAGTGCACCCCATCAGCAGTCCATCTCCCTCCCCAGGGTCTGACAGCTCCCTCACCCTCTCCCTCAGCACTGGGCTCTCCCTCTCCCTTTGGGCACAGCCTGGTTGCCTGTGGCCTCCTTCCTGCCCTGTGGAGGGGAAAAAAAAAATCACCGAATAGAGAGAGTCGAGCTTCCTTTTGTTTGCCTCCCCCATCATCCCTCTGAGTCACCACGTGGAGGGTACGTGGTGCCTTTGAGTGCTGCAGTGACACACCGAGCCCCAGCACCAAAGCCGGGAGCATTGATGAGTGGGCACGAGTGGTGTGAGGAGGCACCGTGACGTACACAAGTCATGATTGTTTTCCTTGCATTACTGTGTGATCCTCTCAAAAGAAACAGAAAGCACGCTCTCCACCTCTCCATTTCAAGCCCATGTTTTTCTCTGTGTTACCAAATCCATGCCATCCCCCAGTCTGACAGCAGCTCCCCAGGGCTGTTCCCCACTTCTGCTCACCACTTCCCACGTGGATGCTGCTGGACCCTTGCTCCTGCTTGGCGTGTGTGACTGCTCCCCAGCAGGGTGGTGATGGGGAACCACAACACAGGACCACCACAGACACCTCTGGTGTGGAGTCAGGTACTGGAGGGTCTGCAAACCATGCAAGGTGTAAATGGAGCCTCATCACCCAGCATTTACAAAGCTCTTCTGGAAACTCACAGAAAACCCTGCATGCCTCAGACTTTCTTCAGAGACTATAAAAAGCAAAAAAAAAAGTGTTTGTACAGTAGCTGCTTTTGGCTTCTGATAGTCTGTTTCTCCAGCACAGACAGAAAAGATGAAGGGAGCTCTATAGGGAAGAGATTTCACTAAGAATATTTCTAAGTCATTGATCAGTGAAGGAAATAAAGGTCCTTGGAGCTTGTTGCTCACTTAAAGCAAAAAAGAAAACAACAACAAAAAATAACAACAATAAAAAGATCATTGATTTTATTGGGACTCCTCTAGGCAAAGCAGTTACCTAAAGTACGATATATTTTTATTGTACCACTGGGAAGTGAATGCAAATATTTATAAATCTTCTTCTGAGTAGGTTATCACCCAGCTGTCTTAAATAGCTTTGTGTGATACAAAAATCTTTAAAACCAGACACGTCTTTCATTTAAAAGATGCTTCAGGGAGGCAAGGGCCCATGTTTGGAAAACACCACATGCCCTCATGGACAAAGCCACACTCCATAACAGGAGGTTGAGGCTGAATTACCTCCCAGCATACCCTCAGTGCTGGCATGTGGACTAGGACCCGTTAGAGCTGGCCCAGCCCCAAAAGGGCAGAGCAGATCTGGGCATCAGTGGGATCCCCCGGACAAGGACAGAGGAAGCATCTCCCTGATGCGGGTCCACTGGATGCTGCATCAGGCAGAAACACGGTGGCTCAAGGCTACTGCAGCCCTGTGGGATTAGCTGCAGGCTAACACTAACAAAAAGAGAGTTTACTCACTTAAAACTCAACCAGGTATCTCTGCATTCACTGTGCTCTCTTTGGGGCTGCAAAGCCAGCACACTGTTAGAAAGATGCAGCTGTGCTAAGACAGTGGCAGGCCAAGGCTGCAAGTGAGGTAAGGAGTGCAGGAAGATGTATCTTTCATTACAGCACTTGATATGTCAGAAGAACTGGACAAACTCTGGCCTAGAAAGGGTTTGGATACCTGCAGCTTGTCTTTTTTGCAGTTTTGTTGATTTATTGAGCAAGGATGGAGGCTGCAGAGGCTCTGGGGAGCACACACAGGGGTGGTACATGATCTATTTGGTGCTGCTTAGCTGCACTGAATTAAAATCAGTGTCTCTAAGGCAGTATAGCCCACTGTTCAGGCCACACAGTAATTAAAAGGTGTCTTTTGAAACAGTGTTCTCCTGTACATTGAAGGAAATATTCTCTTTCATTTCCCGTATAGGAATTAGGGGCAGATAGTGAAGCCTGCTTCAAAGTGAAGCCCAGCTTCCAAACAAGCAAAAGTAAGTGGTTCTTCAGAGAGCAGGTGGCCATATGAGACCCCTTGCTGATGGTGTTTTGGATGCTAAAAATCTGCAGGCATTCAAGAGGAAGCTGGAGAAGTTCCTGGAAAAGGAACCTACAGAGTGTTGCTACATGCATGCTGCAAACCACGTTTAGCTCAGGAAGCCCCTTAGCCGAAAATGGTTGGAGGCTGGAGGAGTATCTGATGTATCTGTTTTCTTCTTATTTTTTCTGCATACCCATTTATGATGGCCTTCAGAGGCAGGATGCTGGGCTGGATGAACCTATGGCCAGAACTGGTATTGCCAAATTTGTGGTCTTTTAAAAAAAGCCACACTGATCCAAGTCATCTTTACACCAGTATGACAGTGTCTGTACATTGGGACAAAAATAAACTATGTGGGACCATGAAAAGGAAGAGCTGAGGTATACAGGAATATAAAACAAGAAGTGAGAAAAGAAGCCAGCTCCTGGGAACAGCCATGGCACAGGAAGCAAAGCTTTCTGTGGATGATGTCCTGGCCCTTCTCTTTCCCCCCGGGCCCCGATGAGGAGAGATGCAGCTCACCATCTCCTGGGCCAGGATGGTCACAGTCTCCTCACCAGTCCCAGAAGGAAACCCATCTGCAGGGACAAAAATACAGATAGGAAAGGAGCAATTCCATTTTGGGCTGGGGGCCTACTGGTTTCCCTCCTCACAGGCACCCCTGTTTGTTTGCACTGTGCATTTTGTACTTGTTTCTCTTCTCCCTGGGTGGAGGAGGAGAGGGGTACAGGTATGTGGAATCCAACTGTACAGCTAAACCTCATCCACAGACATGGGCAAAATAAAGCATCAGGCTGCCTTTTTTTTTTTTTTTTCTCCATAGCTCTTCTTCGTATTTTGAAAATGGTAACAAGAAGTAGTTTCCACATCTTCTGTCCCCTGTGTTGCCCTTGTTTCCTGAGCACTGAGCTCTCCCCACCTGGGCACTGCAAGGTGGCAGTGCACATATCCCATTTGGAGGCATGAAAGGAAGCATCACTTGACCAGCATTGCTCTGAGGAGCTCTGTCCTGTCCAGGGAGGCTCAGCAGGAGCAGTGGAGCATCCTGGCCAGTTCCCATGAGCAGGGAAGGGCTCAGGAGCAGAAATTACTGGGGCTACTGGCCATACTGGGCAGCAGCCTGATACTTCCATCATGGGCACATTTGAAACAGTTTGCTCAGTTCTCAGACCTTCTCAGTTATTAAGACCTTTCAGAAAAGTCAAAGAATAACAGTGATTAAAGGTAACCCAGGTCTTGGACATGACCAAGTAATGCTGGCCTGACTGGTGTAACAAAGGAAGCCAGCAATATGTGTCCTGGTGTCAAGAGTAGCACAAGTCTGTCCCTGCACCCACAGTGACTCTCACCAAGGCCACTGAGCATGAGTGAAGCACAAAATCCAGTTGACAATAGACATTCAGTCACAAGAAAGCATCTTCCTGGGGGCTGTTGACATTATTATTCTAGATCAAAAAGCAAATCCTACATGTTAGTTACTTAGCAGATGAAGTTACCATGCCAACTCATATGCTACCTTTTTTTTTAATTATTATTATTGCAAGAGTAGGCAGTGCTCCCTTGAGATTTCACAAAAGGGGAGGAAAAATGTCAAAGTGCCAAGAATATAATGGAATTTCTAGTCTCAACCCTCTTCTCCATAGATCTGTTTTTCAGCTTACATCCTGCTCCTTCTCATGGCAGCAGCGAGGCTAAGCCAAGAGACTCTCTGAATGGTAATTTAGTGGCCAGCCCACGATATTGTGGTGCTACACTCCAGTAATCCACAGTTCTCTGCCCCCGCTTCACACAATTTTCAGGGAACTAATGCAAGGAGCTGGTGCCAAATGATTGCACAGCCTTCCCTCAAGCTCTCCTTGACTTCTCTGCATTTCTTTCTTTGTTCACTGTTTCTCCCCTGCCTTCCCATCTGTCTTCTTTCCTCTGCTGGAAGGATTTTTATTTCTGATAGATACTTTCATTTTTTTTCTCAGTTGGCCTTACTTGTTTTCCTTCTCAAAACATATTATATTCCTGCCTGTTCCCCCACTCAGTGCTGCCTCTTCAGTTCTCCATCACTTCTAGGGCCCTCTTGCAGAGCATGGACTCTCCAGGGGAGTAGATGTGGGTGTCACCAGCGTGATGCTGGGAGGCAGGGAATTAGCTGTCCATACCAGAAACAATTTCAGATATGCACTAGTTCAGCATGAACAAGAAAGCCTTTGCCTGGTAGAGCTGGTGTGCTAAATCATGCTGAAAGCAGAGCCAAAAATTTCCCTAAATTTAGTGCACTTTGCTTTCTGCCTTGAGACTAAAAGCCACCCAGCTCCAAGAAGCATGGGTGCTGTAGCCTCTCCCAAGGAAAATCCAGTAATGGAGGATGTATGAAAAGAGAGGGGCTGCAGGGAAGAGGTTGGGGACAGGATGTGACTGCCAACTTCCTACACCTCTTTGGGAACCTGAGTAGGATGTGGTGTTGAGGAACAACAAGAATCTTGAGTGTCTACCAAAAAAAAACGTGGATTCAGTTAAATGCAGCTTCTGCTGGCACTGCCTGCTGGCACAGCCGGGAGTCCTTGGCGCTGTGCTCAGCTGGATCAGGGAGTCCTTGGCGTTGTGCTCAGCTGGATCAGTGTGGGAGCCACTTGTGCCCATACACTGGTGGCTGGTTGTGTCAACATTGCTGTGTGTTTGGAAGACATGCAGTGCTGATGGGGAGAGGATTTCTGGCAGGGGCTGTGCAGCTGCCGGGTGGAGGTGGGGAGGGCAGAGGTCCCACGGCATAGTGAGGGGTCTAAGTGCTTGCTATTCCTGCAGCAGATGTGGGCAGGGGAACATCAATCACCATGTTCAGATCTTAGTCCAGACCTTACATCCTCTGTTGTATGAAGACACTTGAAACCGGGGTTTACCTTCACCATCTTGAGAGTCAGCTCTACCTCCTAAGAAGCAAAAGCAGAGAGACCTTCATTAGTTTCACACCCTGTTTTGTTTTAGACCTATATGTGAACCAAAGAAACGGGATACAGACCTTTGTCCCAAGTAATGGTTTCTTCACAACTCGCCTTATGTGGCTTTATGGTGTTTATCTGTTCACAATCCTGGTCAGTTAAGTTCAAGGATGTGATGTGGGTTGTGACTCAGCAGCTGGCCTGTGACCAGCACCAAACAGGATGCATTAGTTTGTCCTGGTCAACATCCAAGGCCAAGTCCTGATTTTTATCTTATTGAACGCTCTTGGCTATTGACCATTGTATTCAAATGCTATCAGGTGCATGGGCCATCCAGAGGTGCTCCTTGGTTGTTCACAGACAAGGTAAATATGAATAATTACTGCAGTTCTAACTTTACACAATATATTCTTATGCCTGGCTCCTCATGGTCAGGTTTCACACATCTATTTGACTTTCTGTTGCCACTGTACTCCTCGAAACGTGAAAGCCTGACTCAGTGATGCAAGACTTCCCAAAACTGCCCAGTGGCTGCCAGCTGTGCTCCCACCAAAGCTGCTGGGCATGAGGTAAATCCACACTGACTTCACACCACCTACTCCTCCCAGATATAAGAAATACTATGGAAGTATCAAGCTGAAGCAGAAGCAATCCTTAGACTTCGGAGAGGCCGATCACAGGAATGATGACTATGCCCATGTATCAGTGCTGCTGAAGGGATGGAGAGATTGAAGGCTGTGATTCAGTAAATTTCACCAGTGCAATTACTGGTTTGCACATAATGACCTGAGTCATGGCTTGTGGGGGGGTTATTTTCATCTTGGTGCAGTGCCATAGCGCCGTGGGTTGTACAATGTGATGCAGTGTGTAGTAAATCTGAAATCTAACTGCACTTGCACCGAGTAACTCAGGGCCCACAATCGCAGCTTGAGCCGAGTGTGAATTACTTTTCAGAATACGATGTTGAAAAAAGAACAACAAAAGCTTAATAGGGAAGAAACAGAGGAGCTTAATAGGGAAAATCAAAAAGGCTATATTCTTTCAATCTGATAAAAGTCAATAATATATTAGAGGGAAGTGTTTAATAGGTCAAAGAAGAGGAGATGACTGACATTTGTCTGCAATGTGGTACAGAGATAATCACCACGAGGACAAATATTTTTAAATGTCTTTCTAGCAAATGAAACCAGAGAGGCAATTAAAATGCATGACACAAAATCTGCAATAGCCACAGAAGCAATACAAATTTGGATTCATTGTTTATCCTTTGATTTTTTAGCAGGCTGGGGAAAATAAATTTGTGTTAGCATTTAAAATGTGATTTATTGGTCCCATTGCTATTTTGCAATCATAGAGAGGAAGGATTTATACACCTTAGAGTCGTCTTCTCTAATCCTCATTCTCCCCTTCCAAGAAAAGGTATCTCAAATGGCTGATTAGAAAACAAAGAATGTGGAAAACTGGAGGAATGGCCTTGGAGTTTGGTTAATTTAAGCACATCTATGTTTGCTCTTCTGGGGAATTGCTAGAAATGGCCTAAAATCCAAATTGTTGCATTACAGAGGGCTGAAGCCTGGCTGAGAGCAAACCTTTGTGGTTTCGGCATGCCTGCCAGGCACTGCCTCAGGAGGAAGGTGCCAGTATCACTTTCAGAGCCAACAGAGCAGTCCGTGGTGCAAGGCCAGGCAGCCACGTCCGTGTGATTTTGAACATATCTAGGTGAGGGTGTGGCTGCCAAGGTGTGCTTGCATGACAGGGGACATCAAAGAGGACACCAGGCATCTCCTGCTACCTCCTGCCATCCAGTTCTAACCACAGAGAGCTGAAAGGTAAAAAAAGGGAGAGGGGCAGGAAAAATCAGGCAAGGTTTCATGTAAAATGCTTTAAAAAAAAAAAAATTGAAAAATTTAAAATTTAGTTGATTCGCAAATTGATTTCTCCCTTTCCCCCATCAAATTGTTCAGTGTGGCTACTGGCCTGGATAATCAGGAAAGAGGGATGCCCCACAGCATGGCACCAGCCTGCCATCAGTGCTGTAGCTCCTTCCGGAACTGCCCAGTCTGCATGGCCAAGGCAGAGCTCTGCAGCTCTTCTTGGCACATTGGATGGGGGTTTGAAGCAGCTGGGTGTTGAGGAAGGAGCTGCTGCTTCCCTGCAGGGAGAAGGGAAAAAGTCTCCCTTTGGGAAGGGATAGTGCTGGCAGCCACCAGGAGCCAAGGCCTCATGTGGGCCTCCATAGAAACAGGCAGAAAGCTCAGCTGCTCCCATCTGATGACTCCAAAATTGGGTTTTTTTTATTATTAGTTCTTTCCTGTAGCAGCAGTGGGAAGCCCATCCAGCACCGATGGCATTGAGAAGCTGCAAGGTTCCCAGACTCCACGGTGGGGACCCCATCCCTGGGGTGATGTGGGTGCTGTGGCCACAGCAACACATTTGGCAGGGACACAAGCACTGCTGAAAACTGTGGGGCTGGCTCCAGGACACAGTGCCCCAGCACTGGGAACAGTGTTCCCTGGAGGGCCCAGCTCTGTGGTGGCACAGCGGAAAGAGCTGCATTGACACAGCACTGAGAGCTCCATCTACCTTCCAGCTAATGCCAGACTTTCCAGTACATCCTCAGCTCTACAGAGACAAGTTTGGCTCAGTCCTAGGAGGGATGTGAACTGGAGTTTTCTGCATACCAAGGCTATGCTGTGGCTTGTAGGGCATGTCGTGTCCTCACAACGGTGTCAGTAGCGTTAGGTCAAATTAAACCACATCTATTGGTGAAAGAGAAGTGAGGTTGGCAGGGTTTGCCCAACTAGGAGGTGGTGCAGATGACGCCAGTTGCTCAATCTCAGCTGCACCATGGGGTGTTTGATGATGCATGAACCACACAGACATCACCCAGAGGAATTTTCTGTTGGTTCAGGGATGGAGTCATAGCTGTGCTGCCCTGAGCTTTGACCCTACATTGGCAGGGAGAGGAACAAAGTGGTCCAAGACACGCTGCTGGGCTCTGCTCTTAGCAGTCATGTGAGGACCAGGACAGCAGTAGGGTCTGGCTATCAGGTCCCTGAAAAAGTAGTTCTCTGCAATCTCCACCCTTTCCTCTTGTGCCCCTGAAAGCACATGGGGCAGAGAGAAAAGGGGGGTCTTAGGTATGTACCATGATTTAATTCTGTTCCTTCAAGAATTACTGGGCAGAGCCAGACTGACTTTCAGATCCAGGAGTAGAAAATTTCTCACCAATATGATTCAGAGAGTTAAATAAAAAATTATTTGGGACTTTAATCCTCACCCTGCCAGTACTAGAGCATCACAGAAGGAAGGAAGAAGAGAAAAACTTTACAGGAGGGTGAAATATTCACTGCAAGAGTTGGAATGAAGGGAGTTGCAATGTCCTGGGGTCCTTTGCTGTCCCCTACATATACGCACATGTGTGAACATGACCATCTCTCTGTGCAAGCACATGCAGAGAGGTTAGAACCACAGAATGCATCTGGGTGAAATAGTGGCACGTGGAAGTAGGTAAACACTGAGTAAATCTGAAGCCTTTTTTTCCCAAGTTGGAATAAAGTCAGTTTTATCTCCTCAGGTCCACTGCTGCCTTACTGAATTTTGATGCTGGAGCAGATAGAGGCAATTAAGTAGATCGTTTACTTTGTGCTTCTGGCTCTGGCACAGCGAGGCTTTTGCAAGAGCACCCTGGGAGCTGGGACACCCACACACCCCAGCAGCAGCTCTGCCCCCCCAGCATCACAAACTCCATGGCAGAGGGGAGCACATCCCCAGGCAGCTTCTCCTTGTTTCACCCTGATAAATCCCGGCTTCCCACTAACAGACACACAGAATCAGATCAGCGCTGCAGAATTAGATCTGCTCCACTTGCCTCCTTGTTTTTTTCCCCGGGGAAATGCGATATATAGGCTTTCTTAAAGGGACACACGGCACACGCAAACGCCACCCATTGGGGTGTCTGCCGGAGCCTGGTTTGTGTGACAGCCTGAAACACCCGCAGTGCCCATCGCTGGGAGAAGCGCTGTTGCTGCACCGCACCGGCTCCCTGTGCCGGTGGCAGCCCTGGCTTGCTGGAGAAAAGGAAGGCATGGCCGGGGATGTGGAGGCAAGGGACGGCTGAGCGTTTTGCAGAGTGTTTCCCGATGCAGTGATGCCAGAGGAACAGGGCTGCTGCCGCCCAGTGGGAAGAGATGCGTGGGAGCCTGTGGGAGAAAGGTGTCCATGGAGCCAGGGAGGGCAATGCAAGCAGCCGTGCTCCCCACAAGCAGCCAGCCTTTCCAGTAGGGTGGCCTATGGCCCCAAAAAAGACCATCCCCACAGAGGTGGCCCCTGCAGGAGTGGGCTTCACCTGTGCCCCTGCAATTAGAACTCGATGAAGACATGGGAGCTGGCTGGCACTGCTCTTGGACACATGGACACATATGCTGCCATACACTGCTCTTACACCCATTTCTGCAGGAGCCACAAGGAGGAGTGGCACAGCCTGCCAGAGCCTATGAGCAATCCATTGTGTCCCTGTCACCGCTTTAAATCAAATTAGGCTCTGCAAGAAAGAAGATGGCATTTTTACAGCAGCACCTATAATGCCACTGCAATTAGGGCTCCATTATAGCCCCCCACACTAAAAGGTTTTAAAACGTGGCTATATAAACCCCCTTGGACTGAGAAAGAAAAACATTGCCAGTGAACTGGTCCATTTGAAAGGAAAAACAGGATTGATAGACACCTCTCAGGGCTAGAGTGCTTTGGGGATACTCAAATTATACACTTGTACCACTTGACTGCCAGAGTGACATTCAACCAGGGTATGAGCAAGAGCCTTTCCCACCAACCTCCTTGGCAGCTACCCACACTCTTTCTGCTCCAGGTGATTCTGGCACCATTTTCTACTGGTCACCAGTTTTCTGTAGGGATTATGCATTTATTAAAATAAAGGATAAACTCCTAAGACTGGTTTACAATCATGACATTAGACAGACTCCGGTCAGCCAGAAGTGCCCAGTGTTTTGCAGCAGCAGGAGCAAGGGTTTGCAAACACTCTAATAACTGGTTAGGAACTACTGCCTTCGTCAGCTTAATAACCAGCCATGGCTTAACCAGTCCCCTCTGAACAAAGTGACATCATGATTTCTGTACCAGCTGGGTCCAACCACCCCACCATCACCACAGAGAAATGAGGCACGACTCACTGCACGTGATGGGAAAGACTCTGAGGGTCAGACCAATGGACTGCACATGAATAGTCTGGAGCAAAGCAACCAAAGGGAGTGACTGGGCTCTAATGTTCATCCTGAGAATGTCTCAGTTATAAAACATTTAGCTGCCTCACAGGGACAAGGTCCCTCTGCCGTCACTGACCACCCACCCTCACAGCAGCAGCTCCTTAAGGGAATCATCTCCACAATGATGAGCTCCTTCAGGCATTGGTTGGCACAATAGATTTGAGCAATTTCAGCAGATTTATGGGTTTAAGGTTTATAGAGTCATTGATATGTGAATTAAGCACTGACTGACTGAGACTAGCTCTTCAAAAGGAGTCATTATAATCTCTATAGAAATATAATGATTCCAGTGACAACATCTTCAATGAAACTTCAGAAACACTCATTAAAAAAAAATGGTACAGAAATATATATTTAAATAAAGCACTAGTTCTCAGTTTTTCCCATCCACTAAAGGTAAGGAAAATTCAGCTTTCCAGAGGTCAGACATTCAGGCTTCATCCAGGGAGATGTTCAGTAAAAGTCACTTTCCCCTTCCCTGGGGCATTGCTATGGGCACCACAGCTCATGCTGGTGTGGGAAATGCAAAGGTGTGATACGTGCATGCTTCAGCACTGGAAGAAAGCCATGGACCCACAGTGTTGTTATATAGATAAGAACCAGCTTGCACCTTTCTCCCCTCCATCAAACCAAGCCTGGGATTAAGCTGGAGAAAGTTGAGACAGGAACAAAGCCAAAGGGGTTTCTTACAAGGCTCCACTGATTTTTCTCAAGGTCCTTGTGCTTTAGAATGTCCTGCAGCAGTGTGGCAAACAAATGTTAACACAGTAAAGTTTTTGAGCACTGTAGAGTGGAAATTTTGGTGCAGTAAAGCAAAGCTTTGCAAAGGAGAAGCTCAAGCTCCCACTGTTTGCAGCCTTCCCATCATCTGCAGCAGAGGCAGTGCCGAGCTCTCAGCTCAGTCCTTGGCCCCAGTGACACATTTTCAACAGCAGACATCTAGCTGTGGTGACAGGCACAGCAGGCAGGTGCTGTAACTCCAGAAGTGGTTTGCTCTTAGTCACCTAATTTAAATGACAGAGTAGTCTAACTTTGCTTGAATTGCTCAGCAGGGCTTAATGCCCACTCAAAGGCTGCTCATCATGAGGGAACATTCAGCTCTCAGCCACCTCCAAGGGGAAGCCCTCACTCACCCCTCACCTCCAGGAGATGAGGCTGGTTATCCCCCTGTACTGATGGACCTCAGGCTCCATCCCACTGAAGCCAGTGGAGTTGCACCACAATGAAAAGCCATGGCATCAGGCTGGTGTTTTGGCAGAGCGTAGGGTGAAGTAAGAGCAGAAGCAAAATCACATAGATAAACTGTTGTCATTGTCATGCACAAAGTGCTTCTGCTCTTTGAGTTCTGGTTTGGCAGCTCCTGTGATGAAAGGGATGAGGGCACCCTGCTCAGTAGGACAGCAGTTTTTTCTTGAAGTCAATGAGCTCTGACACTTCAATCTCAAGGCTGCTCAGAGGACTGGGGTGGTGGACTCCACCCTGGCCTCGCTGATGTTTGCTGCAAACTGATGGGCTACAGAGCACACAACCTGCACAGCTAGTTTTTAGCAATTACCATCCATCTACTCATCAGCTCACCACTGATGACAAACAAGCAGAAGGGAACACTCAGCAGGCAGCACCACAGCGTGTCCCTGATGCACCAGCTGAGCATCCCCAGGAGCAGAGCTCCTGCCAGGGTGGGGGAGTACACGGGCGCTGCGCCCTGACCCTGGATGCACCACGCAGCTCTGGGGCTGGGGGGCCAGTCTGTGCATGTTGGCAAACATGCCTGTGGGGCTGTTGAAGTGAGAACCAGGAGAATGGGGAAGCCTGTCTCCCAGTCACACCATCCCCGTTGGCCTCACATGAGTTCCAGCACACTTCGGCACAGCTCCTGGCATAGCACACAGGGCTGATGGCTTGCTGAAAGTGTTAAACATTTTCACTTCAAAAGAAGAAAACTAATGTGAGAGATCCTGCTCGAACAGGCCCGTTTCAGACCTTTTCTGGGAGGAGAGGAAGGAAAACTTTGATGCTTATCCTTCCAAAGCACCTAGGGTGGGCTTCTGCAGCAGTGGCAGCTCTCATGGAAAATCCTCCTGGCCCACCTTTCTGCAACAAAATGAGCACTCATGGTTTTCTTCCCTGATGTAATATATATACCAATTCCAGTGGTCTCCTTCCATGGCTACACAAAAACAGTGTAGGATACCATCCTGGGTCTGGAGCACATTCCTCTTCCAGGTAACACTCCTGTGTTTTGCAGAAATGCATCTTCCAAATTCTCCCACTCAACCTTGAGGCCAGCATCCCTTCTGCAAAAGCTGGCTTCCAAACCACAACCTGCTTCTTGCCTGCAAATGTACTTTTCAGCTTAAGGCTCAACCCTCCCACAACCTAAAAGCAGAAAGAAAAATATTGCAGGTCAAGCAATATATCTCATTTCTCTGCAAACCACCCCCCAAGGAGGCAATGGCTGCACAGGCACGTGCATCCCCCAACATGCCTTTGCCTCATCCATCACCGGCATTGCTGTTAAAAATACCAAGCCAGCCTCTCTGCTGCAATAAATCACTGCATCTCTGGGATCTCCTCCACCCACACGTGTTGAGATTTCAGCCCCACCACTGAGCAAATGAAACCTGCAGAAACGGCGTGGGTCACAGCATGCCCCACCAAGGCTGTGTCGGTTGGGTTGCCAGGGCTGTGAGAGGGCATCCAATGTGTTTTTCTGGATATGCATCGGAGCAGTATTCCCCTAGAGCCTCAGCAATGTGTTTTTCTCCTGGCTCTTGAGCTGATGAAAACCTTGAGGCTGTGGAGTGAGCTGTGGGGCTCCCAATACCACTCTCCCAGTCCCTCACCCCAGTCAAGGAGCACTGCACCTCTGGAGCCTTTCAATGTGTTCCACGGGTGGTATCTCAGGAAAACAAATAAGAAGGAAGATAATAAATACGAGTAATAAACACAGAGAAGGGAAGAGGGAGCAAATAAACCCCAAACCAAATATTCAGAAGGGTTAGGAGGCAAAGCAGCTGACTGAAAGCCCCACAGAGGTTAGTGGGTGCAGGGCATTAGGGAGCTGTTAGTCAGCAACACCCTTGCAGATTTGGGCTCTGCACATCCTTCACACCTTTTCTGAGGAAATCAAAAACCCTTTAAAATATTCACAGAGCAAGAGAGCAAGCAACACATCTCCTCCTTACCCAAGGAGAGTAAACTGAATACATTAATTTCACAGATGGGGAAACGGAGGCAGTGGGCACAGCAATGTGTTCCCAAGGTTGTCCTGCTTAATTTGTGTCCATTAGGCACAAATTAAGCCAAAGCTTGATTAAGAAATGCAAACACAGGGCTCGGGGACATCTGTGAGTACAAATACCTGCTGGGAAGAGACTCCTGAGCCCCAGAGGGAGGGAGGGAAGGAGAAAAGGAGGTACTGGGGGAACTCATGCACTCTTTGAAACTGGAGGGGTAACTCCCCATGCACAAGGCAAAGAGGACAGGAATGCTGCACCTAAACTGCTGCTCACAGACACTTGTCCAAATCCATCCTGAAGCTCCCAGATAGTGCAGCTTCAACAGGCAGAGAATCACTGTCCTCTCTCCATCACAGAGGGAGGGCAAGTTATTCCTATCCTTTTTTTTAATCAGTCCTTTCCATAGCTAACACCTGTTGTATGGCCTCTCTTAACTTAAACAGCCAAAACACGTTCAATTCCTCTTCATAGTCCTTATTTTCTAGGTCTCTGAGAAGCTGATCTGACCCCCTGCATGACTGTGACATCTTCTGTACCCCTTCCACCACACTTCTCTCCAGCCCTATTTATAGTCCTTTTCAATGCACCTACAACTTGACAAAACTCTTTGCCAAAGCCATGTGAAGTGTGCTTGTGTATGAGAGAACTTCACCACTGCAAGACTCAAAGCTCATCAAGGGTAAAAAGAATTATGTTAATCCTGCTTTCATGGGAAACACCAACATGTGGGAGATTTCTGCAGCTTCAGTCAGTCCTTGCTTTCAGCTGAGCAGATTGCAGTGAGATGACCAGACTTCTGGCACTGACAAAACAGATCTTTCTCTCCTATTAAATGCCAATGGGAAAACTTTGTTTTGGGAAGCATCAGTTGCATTGTTGTTAACATTTCACCCCATCTACACCCCTGAGTTCTGATACAAGCTGTGCTGGAAGAGTCATAGAGTCATGAATGGTTTGGGTTGGAAGGGACTTTAAAGATCATCTAGTTCCAGAGGCTGGGACACCTTCCACTAGACCAGGTTGCCCAAAACCCCAGCCAACCTGGCCTTGAACACTTCCAAGGATAGGGCATCCACAGCTTCTCTGGACAACTTGTTCCAGTGCCTCAAGGTAAAGAATTTCTCCCTGATATCTAACCTGAACCTACCCTCTCTGTTTAAAGCCATTCCCCCAATGTCCTATCACTATGTGCCCTTGTAAAAAGATCCTCTGTGGCTTTCTTGTCAGTCCCCTAGAAGGGGAAGTTGGGGAAACCAGGTGAGCAGCTGGCTTTGCATCTCAGAGTGATTGCAGCCGCCACTTTCCACGATATCCTTGAACTCAGTTCTGGGGCACTGGTACTTTCACCAGGATTTGCTAGGTTATCTCTTACTTGTGATTTTTCTACCTGGTTTTGCCTTCTTTTCTGTTTCCTTCTTTCTTGTTGAGGTGTTCTGTTTGGAAGGTTCAGGCTTAGCCAGGTCCACCAGCCTGCTGCTAGCTCAGAATAAGTGCATCAATATTCAGCCCCCCCCCCCAGATGGTGATTAACCTGTTCTCACCACTGTGCCTGGAGACCCAAAAGGCAATTAGGCTGATACTGCTTGGTGGAAGGTAATTTCATAATGCTTCTCCCACATGGCCAGATCTTTTCAGGAACATGTGTTCCCGTTGATGGCAGGGCTGAACAACTCTGTGGAACAACACATGAACAACCGTACGGTGCAGCTGTGTGGCTGTCACTGCGTCAGCGGGCGGATCAGCACAGGCTGAACAGATTACAATCCAAAGTATCCCTGGGGAAAACATGTGGGAGGACACCTCCTGAAAGGATTGGCTTTTCTCCCCAGGGTGATGTCCACGTGGGGCCTACGACACTAAGGACCATGTGCTTTTTAGTGCAAAGTTCTCTGGACACTCACCAGCTCTGGTGAGAAAACACACATCTGATGCTGCGGGGCTGTTAATAATGATGAGTGAGGGCCCAGGACTTCTTGAGGATGTTTTGTCCAGAGACTATGGAGAATAGGAAGAGATAGATGTGTTACAACATACCCCAACTTCAAGATTTTATTGAACTTCACCGCAATCAGTGTGTTTGTTCCTCTTTGAAACCTCCTGCTGGAATACAGAGACCCTTACGTTTCCTTTTTAAAGAAAATTAACCCTCAAAGCTAGCTTGAAGGTTATGACCTTCTAGAAAAACTGAAGAAAAGTGGTAAACAACTGCACAATATAATAAATTTTTAAATTCCCATGACCTCCTAGGGACAGATGCCTGGAAACAGCATTGCCCTGATGGCATTACCAGGAGCAGGGGTGCTCCTTGGGGGCTGATGCTGGGAGAGAGCACCAGAAAGGGTTGCAAGCAGAGAGGTGACCTCAACTCTGGGATTCAGAGCTCCCCCTGGGTTGTCTTGATTAGCATTCCAGCAAGCCCTGGTTCTGTGGTAGCTGACAACTGTGTTCTGGGGTAGCTGACAACTTCCAGGGAGGTTCACGTCAGTCTCCACCCATGTTGGACCTGCTGCCTGCTCTGGCTGCACCCTAGTCATAGTGAGCTTGTCTGTACAAACCAACACTCTGTAAATGTTTGGTGGAGGAGGAAATTACCAACCAAGATAGAGAGAGGTTTAGTTAGACTTTGGGCCCAAAGGGGCTTTCCACACTTCAGCATGTGCCTGAGCAAATAACTTCTTCCTTTGTCCATGTTGTCAACCTGCCAGATGGCAGAAGAGTTATCAATTATGGTTTTCCGCAGTACAGCAGGGCAGTCTCTGGCTTAAACATGACTTTGAAGAGCCCAAGGACAGAAAGCTCAGCACTGGGCTGCCAAGCTGGGGGAAGCTGCAGTCAAGACTCCCCCTGCACCATGGGGCAGACACAAACAATTCTCTGCCCATTTTGCCATCCGGGCTTGCTTTCCACCAGAACCTTGGCCACTTGGAACTGCCTGGTGTGTCTAGCCTGGCAGCCTGACTCGCCTCTGTCTGAGCACTGCAGGTTTCCCAGGGTTAAATCACTTTACACCACTCAGTGAAAAACCAAGTGAATGTATTTAATGTTGTTTAAACCTTCAAGACCCCATTCTTTTGTGCTCCTTTGCTTTGAGTTCCTTTCAAGGTTCCCAAATGCTCCAGGAATGGAGGGATCCAGGGCCAGGAAACCCTTGGAAATAAGTGCCCCTGGAGCAAAGTGAGGATGTGAATATATAAATATTTAACCAGGGGACACCGTGCCCCCTGTCCCTCACCCATGCCTGGCAATCATTACTGGGACTGAGCCACTCATGACCCGAACAAATGGAGCAGAAGGTGCTGAAATGAAGCAACTCCCACACAGTAGCTCTGGGGCTGCTTTTGAACCCCCACACCCAGGCACTTTGGGGCTTCACTTTACCAGGGCAGGACCACATGCCGAAATCCTTCTGCCCACCATCGTCCCAGGCCAGCTCAGTGCAGCAGCTCACCCCATTTGAATGTCGGGTTCAAACCTCCATCTATAGGGTAATAATTAACCTTGAATGGAGGTTGTTCAACATTTTTTCCCAAACTCTTTCCTTCTTTTAAATGCTCAGGCATAGTGAAAGTGAAACAGTGCCATAGTCTCTCCTGGCAAACAAAGAGCTGAAGGTGCTGGAGGTGTTGGGCAGGTGCGGACAGGCCTTTTTGTCCACTTTTTACAGCTCTTTTCAGACTGAAAAGGAGGACGGAGAGCGGCGCCATTCTCAGAGGGAGCCTCTCAACCAGCGCTAGCATGAGGAATGGTGTCCCAGTCAGCTGAGGTGGGTGAGCTGACCTGGACCTCTGCCCTGCAGATCTGCCAACCTGCTGCTGCATCTCCCCTGGATTTCCTGTGGCACGGAGCCGCTCTCAGTTTCAATCCTGTGCCATTCCTGTTGATCATTGCTGTGCCATCCCAGCTCGCCGCGAAGAGAATCAGTTTGGTCAGTACTGGGGTATATATTCCATCCCTTTTCTTGCCTGTGGGATCGCATCTTACATTTCTTCTTCCCTGGCTCCCTTTACTGCTCAGCTCACCCCTCTGATCATTGCTGCTGCTCTGCTCTGTCCACAGAGCCCCCACGCAGAGTTTGAGCTAGGGTATCAGCCTCCCTCCTACTGAAATCCCTGGACAATGCCCACCTCCCCCTCCCACCCTCTCTATGGACTGTGATGGGGTGAGATCCTGAGTGAGGGGCAGTGAATGGTTAGATATTCCTGTGAGAGCATGTGACTAAGGGTCAGATCCTCTATGTGAGAGCAGCTCAGCAAACTCATGGGAAGATGCAGTCCCTGCAGTTCACAGCTTGTGAAATAGCTGTGCACAAGGGAGTGAAACTCTGACCGAGGAAGGGTGAAATCTATTTCCAGAGTCCCAACATGTCCATTCACTGCAGCTGTATTTCAGTCTCTGAGCTGGACAGACCTGAGACAGGCAGTTCCTGGGTCACCCCAAGCAATAGGTGTTTCTAATGATTGGAACTGTTCAGTGAGCTGCCCTGAGCCTGTGCCAGGGAAACATGGCATTTTCCATCCTCATCTCTGCAATGTGCAATGTCTCCATGAGCGGGCTGTGTTAACTGGTGACCTGATAAGAGCCCTTTGCAAGGGAAGGAAGGCAAAACCTCTCTCTCTTCCCCCTTCACAAGCATCTGGACCAGCCCTCAGGGTGGACAGAGGGGAGTTAGTCTGTCTGCAGCAGGGCAGGAGCTGATCAAGTGCAGAGGATGTGATTGCAGCCCAGTAGCACTGACAGGAGCACTCCTGCTGAAATCTCCTGCAGCATTCCCTGCAGCTCATGCAGAGGTTTGTTTGACCTTGGAGATGTCCATTCTTGGCATGCTGGGATGTAGTGCTCTGAGGCAGGATGAGTGATGTGAACACTTTCTGCATTGTACAGCCTCCTGCACTGTAACCACGATGATTCAGAGTGCAGAGATAGCTGTGGTTTTAATGGAAGGGGCCAGAGCAGAGCTTGGACACCCACTGGGGACCACTCACCCCTGGGCCACCTCCAGCAGCAGCAGGGCAGAAGTAGCAAGATAACCCAAAGTTCCCAAATTCACATCAGAAAGTGGCAACACCCCAGTGAGACTAAGGGAGGATTATCTTTCCTGCATGGATGGAAATCCACCTAGAAGAATGGAAAGTAAAACTATACTTTGTTACCAAGTGAAATGGTATTTTTGCACAGATTTCAGCATCTCTGATGGTTAATGATTCCTTGGTGCTGGAGAAATAGCTGCCACTTTCGTGATTTAGGGAGTTAAGTGGAGCTTTCCAGAGCACCAGATGCAAGGCAGCACCTGGTGTCCGGTAGAGAGATTGTTTCAGAAGCTGCAGGCTGCAACAACTTTCTCTGTGCTTGTATTACACACAGGAAAGGAATGGGCCAGATTTTCAGTTCCAGGACTGACTTTGGAGACAGAGTAATATCCTGTTAAGAACATATCTAATTCTGCTGTTTATGCATTTCAGTGATTACCATCAACCTGTTTGATAAACCTCTTGTTGAAAGACAAGAAAAACAGAAATATGGAGTTAGACCTAAGGAGCGTGACCTCAGAACCAGCCTCTCCAACGAGCAGTGCCGGGGAGGAAAAGATGGAGGTTATTTCTGAACTGAGCAGCCCAACTTCACACAGCAGGGACAGTGGGTTCTTTGAAAGAAGTATTAGAAGGTTAAGCATCCGGAAACCAAAACAAAGTCCAAACAAAGAGAGTGGAAAGGAAGATACCGGCACTTGGAAAGGAAAAAGACTTTTGCGATCATTCAGGAGCTGTGAGGAGAACAAAACCACGATCTGTAATGGTGCAGAGAAGATTGGTGAAAATAATGAAGCAGAGCCCATTCAAGGAAAACCTCTTTCAGGTAAGAAGCAAAACCACCAGTGTTATTTGCTTGGCAGGATAAATGTAACCTTGAAGGTTACATTAATTTACAGTGTGCAAGTGTCAGGCCAAACTGAGGTGCTAAAGAACGAAGTATCCCATCACAAGGGAGAGACAACTGTACCCCTTGCATGGACTCAGGTGTTACCTGGCCCAGGCTGGGCAGGTCACCTGCTGTCACTGAACATGCTGCTCTGTAGCCACCACTGCATTATTTCAACCGCATCAGCAACCTACTCATCAACCTGTCAGTGGATATATCGCCCTTCATACATATCAGTCACCAATCTGCTGACCACAGTTTGGGAACTGCTGGTCTGACAATACCTAGAAGTGCAATGTGGACTATTCCTATACTATTGCCTGCATTGCCCTTCTGGACAATTTCTGCTCTTCAGCTCTCAGACTGATGGTCCCCTGACTGTGCTCTGTAGATTGGTGCAAGGCCTTGATGGGGAATAAAGATAGTTTGGCTGTGATCTGGCTTGGCAACTCTGCTTTGGTTCCCAATCTTAGAGACTGCCTTGCAAAGACACTTCCACAGATACTTTGCTCTCTTACACTGACTTTCCGCCCGTCCTTCTCACAAGAGCAGTGCTGCAAGTATTTGTTGTTTGTCTTCCTCTGGCTGGTTACTCCCGTGTGTTTTGTCAGCATTATGTAGATAGGTCTCGGTCTAATTATAATAAGTACCTTTAGCATAGCTCTCACCTTTCCCCAAGCGTGGGCAGACTGCAGTTACTTTGATTGTGGTTTGAACACCACTTTACTCCATCTTCTCAAGGCAGAGGTACTAAAATGCATCCACCTGGAGACAGACTGGGGTGGGTCAACGTGGCTTGACCTTTCCTTAGGCTAAATTTCTAGACAGGAATTCTTGATCTTCTGCATAGGGTGCCACAGGGATCAGATAGATGGGCTGGAATTGTCTCACTCCTGTAATGTGTTCTACCTCACCATCAAGTTTTTTACTGCTTTGCACTGATACATTGTGAGGTTGGTAAGCTGGTTTTAACCCCTCTCATGAACTTTGCTAGTTTGATCTTAAAGGGTCATAGATAAGGAGCAACAGGAAATGTTATCATAAGGTTTTTCATCTCCTGCAATAAACCAGCTGAAGAATTGCACAAATAATGCCCATTCTCTGCTCAATAACTCATGTTTGGCCTGGACTAGAGCAGCTCTGTCAGAAACACATCCCATCCTGAGATAAGTATGGCAAGTAATGGAGACTCCACCATGTGCACCATTAAGCTGCATAATAGTTAATTGCCTTTCAGTTGTCTTCCTTCAACCACCAGCTGGCTGATCTTGTATTGCTAAATTAAAGATCCATTTAGCACCCAACATCACCTCCCTGAATAATTATCCTAGATGGTGATTAAATGGTGTTTTCTCACTTTGATAAACAAACCAGAATGTATTCCTCTAGTTTCTTACTACAATAATTTGTGTAAATACAGGTTTTATATTAATTTATCTGGAAGAGACTAAGTTAATTGGTACAATCTCCCTCCCTTCTGGGTGCAGAAGCAACTGTAGCACCATATAGGCACTCAAAGATCTAAGTGTTCTGCAATGCATCAATAGTTGGGATATTTGACATATTTCTGTATTTATACAGATATTCTTATGCTACACAGATAATTTAGTACATATGGTATAAAACCTGTGTGCAGATAAGCCCGAGGGCATAAATTACAGGCTATGAACCAGTCCTTCACATCTTCTTTGAGTACTCTCCAATTTTTCCTTAGCATTTAATATGTGTATGTCCCAGAAGTAGTGGTCACACATGCCTAAATAGGACCCTTTCCCTTCTCTTTAATATTTGCCCAGTATCACAGCAGGATCTCCTGTTAGAACATCTGTTATAGTGCTGGAGATGGTGAGAGCTTCCCAAGGTCTCTCAAAAGCAAACAGTGCTACAGGATCTCCTCAACACATGGCAAATACTTCTTGTCTTACTGGCAAATAGGCAGTGGTTCTTGCATGAGCAAGGCTTTGTAAGGTAAATGTGAAACTCAGTAGATCTCAGCCACTTTGGGGTTAGCAGTATTTGGTGACTTTCCCCCAGCCTCAGCCAACACTAGCCAGTAGTGGTAGTGGGTACCAAAAGCAAAGGAAGTGGGGAAAACCCACATGAGATCTGAGCACCAAGAGCACCCCAAACCTACAGGTTTGGATGCCCCTCCAATGCACACACCTCCCTAAACCACTCAGGAGTGGCAGTGCTTGCCACTTGGGAAACAAACGTCACTGGTGCAAGGCAGTGCTTGATATCTGACTGTAGGTTTATATGCAGGAGGTGAACAGCTGAGTCATCTAACCCTGAACCACCCCAGGAGGGTGCATTTCACATACCTGGCATACTTGGTGTTTTGGTCTTTATTCCGGGACCCCAGGACCACCATCCCAAAGAATCTCCTCACTCCCCAGCCAAAAGGTTATTGCAGGTTGCAATAACTGCGGAGCTAAGAAGCGGTGTCTCTGGTCTCCAGAAGTCCCTCTTTTTGACATAGAGGAGGCTGAGGACCACAAGCATTCATACAACATCTAAATGTCTGGAACAGGTAAGAGGCATCTTACCTGTGTCAAGAAGCCAGTTGCTGTGACGGGCACAGGCTGCAAAGAGTGGCCAGTCCCACATGGGCCAGTCTCTGGCTTGCTGTCTCAGTCCCTACATCTCAAGAAGAGAGATCTCATTATGGAATCACCAGAAACTATCTCTGCATTTTGTTCAGCCTCAAAAATGCAGGAGCTAGTTTAGCTGTGACATTAGTTGAGGATGTATTTTAGGAAGCCTTGGTAATGCACAAAATCAAAACAGGAGTGAAGCCTGGGGTTTGCCCAAGGTTACATCTGAACAAGGATTGTTCCAAAAACGTGTCAGGAGCAGTGCTGAGCACACTGGTATGCAGGAAACTACTACATCCATGCTGAAGGAAATCCTGCTGGATTTCATCTCCACACAAGCAGAGAGGCAGAGACAGAGGTGGTTTATGCTGCCTGAGCCTCGAGTATCCCCCTCTGCAGCCTCATTAGCCATTGCTTCAGTTTTTCCTGCAGGGCTATCATCAGCGTTTTGGATATTTCCTACCGCTGTAGCTGGCAGTTTAGAGATGTGGCTCAATTTGCAGTGATTGCATTCCCACTGTTTTCCTCTCCTGTGTCAAACAGGAGCTGGAGAGGTCGAGGGGGTCAGTCTCAGGGGCACTGCTGGGACCTGACTACTCAGAGCAGCCCCCTGCAAGCCTCGCTGTGGGGCATTTTGTCCTGTTACCTACCTGTCAATAGCCTAACACCTGCTTTGTCCCAACCCCTTCCCCTCTCTTTCTGCAGTAATGGAAATCAATGAACTTATTCAGAAAAGACAACTCTTGGAAGCATTTGCAAGTATCAAGTTATTGGAAGATGAGACTATCTCTGAACGGGATGCTGAGAAATACAAAGATAACCCTCATGAGCTTGTACGGAAATCCAAGGATGTGGATTTGCTTTATAACTCCATCACAAACTCTATCCGGTCCATAGTGGAGGGAACACTGGAAGCTTCCACTGTAGAGGATACCATGCTGACCTCCATGGTGACTTTAATTGCCCGTGAAGAGGCAGCTCATCCCAACACAGACAAGGCTGTTCATCCTGGGTCAGACTTGCTTGGCAGGCCCAGAAAGTGGAGGGAGATGTGGAGTGAAGCAATCAACGAGAGTGCTAAAAAAAGAGTCCTGAAGGCACCCATGGCATCAAAAGAAGAAGACAGTTCTTGGCTTGATCTCCACTTAAGCTTCCTTCAGAAACTCCTGAGGGAAGATTTACTGAAAATCAAGTTATCAGTAAAAAAGTGCTATCCCGAGGAGTACCACGTGTGTGACACATATGTGGAGGCTTTTCATAAGGCCATTGCCTCACATTTGCAACACCTCTGTCAGGGACTGCTAGATTTCAACGAGCTCTACACCTTGCTCAACTGGGTGGCCAACACCTACCACAGGTAAGAGCTGCTGTGCTTGTCACATGTCCTCTGCCTCCTCCAGCTAGCAGCAGGGCTGTGGGGTACTCCAAAACACCGAGCTATTCTTAGTTTTCCAAGTGAGCAAGAGAGACACAGTGTCTTCTGCAGTGGAGCCAGATAGCGAGTGTGTTAATAGGTGGGGACAAAGGTTTGTGGATAAAGCACTTGCTGGTTTTTAAAGATCTATCTCACCCCTTTTTGCCCTCCCTCTCCCACTTGCTGTTCCCACATGGCAGGAAGCTCCTCCTCGCAGCTCAGATAAACCTGCTCCTTTCTGCAGATATTTTGCTAGATCCAACAGCTGCTCAGTGACTTTTCCAGGCACAGGGAGGGCCCTGTGGGGGAGGTATTTTTCCTGTTTAATTAAAACTGTGATGCATTTGGCAATGGGCCAGGTTAACCCCCATGCTTGGGGTCAGAGTCCTCTTGAGGAGGTGCCAAGACATCATGAAGTGGAATTTTTATCCACATGAAAACAATGTCTCAAACATGTCCGCTACTTGAATGAGAGGTTTTTAGAACCTCTTAGCCTCCTTGCAATTCAGGGGTGACTAAAATATTCTAGGAGCTGTAGGGACATAGTAAACATCATCCTCAGGGCACCCTGGGTGTATGGGGGTACACGCAAGAATTTTTGTAAAAGCAGTAAAAACTGTGTTGCTTGTACAGCCAGCAGAGACATCTTAGATGGGAACTCACAGAAGGTCCATGCATTAAGTGTCATTGTCCTCAGTTATTTCCTTCCATTCACAGCCCACCCCCAGCCCCAAAGAGCTCCCAAACTAAAACCCAACAGAGATACACAGCAAGGTGGGAAGGAGATGAGAAGCAACATTCACAGGAGATGGGTCTGGAAATAAGCATGTGAAAACAGTTGTGTCAAAGCAAAATTGTGTCTGTTCCAGTAGCTGGTCTCCAGGAATGGCCTGAACCAGATGCCCAAGGAAAGGACAAATGCAAAGCAATTGGCAACCCTCAAAAAACCCTCAAAAAACGACGAAGATGAAGTGAAGGCAGGAGTATCAGCACTAAATCAAACAGTGGGCAAAAATTATCAGGGAGGGGGCAGTGGTGGAGCAGGGTAAGCAGCAGTACATAGTTTCCCAGAACACTCCTAGTCTGAGGTAGTTTTTGGGTAAGAAACACTTGCACTGCAGGTAGTCGTTGTTTTGAACAGCCCTCAACAGATTTCTTCTGTGAACTTGTCCGGTTACTCCTAAAACCCCATTTACAGTATGGTGACCATGATGATGTGTGTAACCTCCTCAGCATCATCAGGCCCTGCTGATCTCATCTGGAGGGAAATTCCTGCATGTCTCCAGCGCCTGGGAACTGTACTGCACCCCAGCATTGCAGGAGAGAGGGGAAAGAAACAAACTTCAGCAGCCAGGTTCTGCATGAAAGAAAAGTGCCTCCACCATATTTCTCTAACTAAGCTGTAAAAAAGCTTATTAAGAGGTTGCAGCTGTTTGGGGCACTGTTTGCAATCACCTTGAATAGTTTGGGCTGTTTTAATTTCATTTAATTTCATTGCTCCTTTGAACCCATTCCAAAAAAGAAGAAATTGTCTGACTGAGACTCATTATTGATATTGCAATTCAAATTAATGAAAAAAAAAGAGTGGAGAATAAGCTCCTCAAGTATACATTTGAGACAGTCCTTTCAATTGTGGTGGAGAGTCTGTATTTAGATCTGTGATGCCCTTTTGAATGAGCAGCAGACTCTGGCAGCAGTGGGCTGTGCAATGCTCCACACGTGTAGATGTACCTCTCTGGGAAATCTGAACTATGACCGTGGAACTATTGACTCCAGGACACTATCAGCAAGCTGAGCTTATTTTCTGCTGAGCAGTCACTCTGCACCAGGCTGACCTTGTACAGTACAATCCTCACTTGGATCTGAACCTGACTGTGGGGGCAGTGCTGGTTTGGCAATGGGAAGCCTTTTTGACTGAGTGAACGAGCAGGCTGTGTGTAGGACATCACAGCTGTGTTCCCTGATAACCAGGTGACTGCTTGTAACTTACGCCCTACCTTCATCAGAATGCATAAATACTTTATTCTTTCCTTTTTCCACCTTCATCACGCTGCGAGATGCAATGCCTCCACGGTCCGTGGCAGATTGCAAGAGCAGCACATTCAATTGTACAGGCTAATGACATGTTTCTTGCCCTAGAGAAAGAAACACAGGCACTCCCTCCCTCTCCCTGCTTCCAGGCTAATCAGCTGGTCTGAATACATGTCAGTCCAGAGGAAAGTGAGTGGTAATGGTAAAGTCGTGTGTCAGCTGAGCACACTTTGGAATCAGACTCTGTAGCTGCGCATCCACCCACCGTTTCCATCTGCTGGGGAGCACGGCCCGTATCCCAGGCATGAGAGTGCCTTCCAGGAGCTGCCTTGCACAGAGCAGGTCCTACTCTGCCACCGTCCCTTGCTCGGGATAATGCAGAGAGAAAAATAATAGGCTGATAATGAGCCGTGATGTGACACCGGAGAGGAGCCAGGGGGATCGGCTAGCGACAAAGAAACACGCCACTACAGGAATTACCCTGAAAGGCAGTTTGCAAGCTCACAGCCGAATGAATCAGCTTCAGGTTGTTTATTTTAAAAAGTAAATTCTCATAGCACTTTTCATGTCCAAACAACTCAGAAGTCTCATGATTTCTGAGGTGGGCTGGAACCTTACATCCATTTTGGGTTTGAATAATTAGGATTGTGAATAGCAAGGAAAGATTTTCCTGTTAAATCTTGAAAACAAGCATCACAATTTAAGCTTTAAGTATATTTCTCATGGCTTAATAATTACGTAGCTCGTGCTGCATGAATATTCCATCAGTTTATTCACACTGAGGCAATATAATTTGTTCATTTGAATCTTTACAGTGAACTCTTTCTGGGTCACCCTGATCTCAAACCAGAGGTTAAGACAGAAAACCTGTCCCTGCTGTTGACACCAGCTGACTGGGATAAACTGAAAAACGACTACATAGCTTCTGCAAAGGTGAGAGCTTCGACCTAGTCCCCACATGCCCCCCAGGGAAGGTACAGGAGCCCCAGCCTCCCAGGCAGAGGTCTTGGACGACTGCACCGTGGTTTCTAGCCCCACCAGGTGCTGAGTCCTGTTAGCACCACACAGAATGGCCTTTAATCAAAGGCAAAAAGGTCCTGAACACCAACTCAGAGACCCAAGCACAGTCAAAGGGACTGTACCAGAGCCACACATTGTGCCAGAGGCTTAATGAAAGGTTGTAACTGGGCTTTATCAGATTGAATGCATTACAAAGCCAGGTGTAAAGGCATTTTAGCTGCTACTGTCACTGTGTGGGATCTCCTCCACCACATCTGAGGTTTGCTACAGGCAGACAACTTTTGGCATCCCCATCAGAAGACATGCCCATGGTTCATGTCCTCTGAGGAAGCCCCTTCGGCAGTTGTTTTTCTGCAGTCCTTGCTGGCACCCTTTGTAAGACTACAGGCTTTCCTGGCTCTTTGCTGGGCTCAGACATTTTCTTGCAAACCATTTCTGAAACAGGGCACTGATCAAGGTGAGCTCAAGGTGCCCAGCTGAATGAAATCAGTATTGCTCCACCATGCTGGTGAAAGATCAGTGTTTCACCAGCAACAAGACTGATTTATCAGCCAGGACTGAACAGTGCTGCTGCTTACTTGAGTGGCTGTATCGCTGGAGAGGACCGGTTTGGTCTTTAATCCTGACCTGGTGCATTCCATGTGCTGAAGGACTTTGTAATCAAGCAAACAACAGACATACTATTTTCCTGCCAGGAGAATGACTCTCCTTTGATATGAGAGTACCTTGCCCACACACAGCACAGCTCCTGATTTCTCCTGAGATCCTGTTTAGACTGACAGGACTGGAACAGCACTTGTGACTCTGCTTACCTTTCCATGCTGCACACGTGAACCTTACACAAGTGACGATGGAGCAATATGCAGTGAGCCTCTGTATTCATGTTTGCTTCCTTATCCTGAGCTGCATGTTTCCTTCCTACGTTTAACATTTAGGACAGAATGAAAAGTTATTTTGGAAACATCCTGAGACTAGAGGTCACGGAGAAGTGGGAGAAGGAAGTTCATTCAGAAGTGAAGGAAAACCTCTACCACGCCTCACTCTCCTTTGATATTCAAACGGTATTTAATTAGCTGGGGTAATGGGGGGGGGGGCCTCTGTGGCTCCAGGGAAACTGGATTGTTACCTTCTGGGGTGGAGGTACCGCCTCCTGCGATAATTTATGTAAGTCACGCACTGGCAGAATACATTAGAGCAGAAAATGCCATTTATTACAACTTCTGGCTCTCCCGCTTGCCTTCTAGCTGCAAATTAAACCTGCTGTCAATTGTGGCAGCAACATAATAGGCAACTGATTTTAAAGTCCCTAAACCTCTTTGATTAGAAAGAAGAAAGAGAAAGGGAAAAAAAGATGGAAAGAAAAGGTTTTTTAGAAAAAAAAAACCTTGGCTTAAAAAGCAACTTTGTCCCGGGGCTGTGGAAGCTGTGGAAAGGCCACAGGCAGTAACTGCCACTCCAGTTTAAACAGAACAAAAACCAAAAGCTCCTACTAACTTTAGGGACTACAGGAGGAGTTTGGATTCATTCTCCTCACTCAATTGGTTGAGTCACTTCAATTAAATAATACTAACAAAAAAGAGAAGGAGAGAGAAAGAAAATCAAAGAGTTTTGCCTGCTGCCGTGACTATTTTTCCATAGAGGAATATTACACATTATGTGATCATGGGGAAGGCAGGTTTGAATTGGATTAGCAGATGGATAGGAGGTCTCGGGAAGCATCAAAATGGGACTACAACATGCCTCACTCTGGAGGTGCAGCCAAGATTGTGGGAATGGGAATCCAGGAGGAGTTCCAGTACAAACAAGGTTTCAAGGTGGTGCCTGACCCTCTGCCCTGGTATCACTCCTGAGAATGGGACTTGTGTGGGCCTCTAGGGATGGGGTTTATAGTCATCCTTATCATGGGGTCATGCATGGGAAGTGCTCAGCTTCCCTTGGGCTTTGGGTTGCTGACTGATCCCTCCCACAAACCCCCCAAAAAAGGAGGATGACACTGGGGCAGGTCGGAGTTCCAGCCAACACCGCCTCTAACTCACACTCTAAGTCACACAGCAAAAGGACACAAGGCTATTAGGGATGAATGATTATATCACAAATCAATTGACGCTTCTTGGCCCATTCTGCATTATAATTTTTAAAATTGCCAGAGAATAATGAAAATCTCCTGGCAACACGTTGGCTGTTTGCCCCTTTGCTAGGCCAGCCATCTTTACTAACCAAAGCTGCATGAGATCCCTGGGAAGAATGTTTCACTCGTGCTTGTACCATTCACTGGGTTTTTTGTGCCCTTTTTTAGATCATCGGGGAGCACATGAAGTTATCTGGAGCTATCAGCAGAAGCCTGGAAAGAAAAATGCTTGAGCTGTGCATGACAGAGCTGCTCGAATTCATACCAAGGTCATCACCACTCCTGGCAGTACTTTCTTTTCAGTTGAGTCTCCCACTGGTAAAAACACAGGGAAAAGGTCTGTGCACTGGACCAGACACTGGCATCAAGCAGGCATAGGTCTGTTCTTGGGAGAATTAAAAATTACAACAAGCCAAATAACAAGCAAGCTGCAAAACAACCTGAAGGGAGTCATAAACAGTCTCAGATAGGACTCTTACAAGTCCCAGAACCTAATGCCAGAGCTCCAGGAAGGAGCTGCTGTTTGGAAAGGGATGTTACCACTGTGATCACATCCATCCAGGGCCTTTGTGCATTGGATGCTGGTCACTTGCAGCTTCAGCCATGAGCAAGCAGCAGTTATGGACCCCTCAGAACCAAAGCCTGTTTGCCCAAAAGATCATCTAGATGTCCTGGGGTGAGTCCTACTGAGAGGGTTTTCTCTGACCTCCCATGTCTCTGGACATAAAAATGAATGGTGAGACCCTCTCTGCTACACCTGGGCAAAACATACAGCTGGGCTGCCTTCTGAGTCTCTTTGAAATTTATCCAGGGTCCAAGGGAGACTGCTGAAATAATGTTTTTTTGCTTGGTAGTCTCCACGTTATGGCCTCAGATCCTACCTGCTGCAACATGCTTTGGGAATGCTCCAGGGAAGGTTTTAGGTTTGCAGAGGGTCCCAGCACAGCGACACATTGTCCAACCCCTCTGTCAGGGCTGTGTTTGGGATGTTCATGGATGTTTGCTGGAGCAGCGATCTACGGAGGAGAAAGACTTCTTGATGAATCAACTATGAGCAAGACTAAAAATAATTTGCATTAACCTTTGAAGTTTCCCACCTCTGGCAGGCACTGAGTGTGGAGTTTGCTAATGCAGGAGCATGGGTGGGGAGCCTGAGCGCTGCTTTCTCACATCGTGAACGTGGGGCATGGCAGGGGTCCAAATTGCACTAAAGGCAATGCTTTCCCTTCTAAACCCTCGTCTCTAGCAGCCCAGTGATCTACACTTGTCTCCCATGCCCTGAGTGAGCAGGTAGTTCAAACCAGCCATTTGGCTTTGAAATCTGCCTGGGTTTTTGAGGAGAAACACAGCAGTGATGTTCTGGCTTTTTCTTTTCCTCATTTCTTATTTTTCTTTTTTATTTCTTTTTTTCTTTTTTATTTCTTTTTTTTCTTTGTTACTCTTTTTCTTTGTTCTCTTTTTTAGTTGTTTTTTTTCTTTTATTTTTTCCTTTTATTTTTTTATTGGGTTTTTTGTTCTTTTCTTTTAATGCTGTACAATGCAAACCAGGGCAGCGACAGCTCTCAGAATAAAGGACCACTAAAACTTAAACTTTTACTGAAATAAACCTGAGATACAAGTGCCTGAGGCCAGCTTGGGCAGGTTCCTTCACCCTGACAAAGAATGGGACCATCAGACAAAGTCTTTCTGAGCACACAGCCTCCTGCTGTCAGCATGGACCTGGCTGTAAAACAGCTGTGAAACCCATAAAACCTGCGCTACACAGAAAAAAACTACCTGACACTGAGGTTATGGGGAAGAAAAGGTAGATGTGCTGCCCTGTTCCTATTCACCTTCTGTTGTAAAATCCACCCTCAGGTAAATCCTTTGCCTGTGTTGTGCTTAAGAGAGCACAATATATACCTTCCCAAAAGCCAACAAAATGAAGGCCCAGATTTACAAGCCTGAGTACCACAGCTGCAATTAAACCCTCAGCGTGAGGAAAAGTCAGAGTTGGCCTGCCCACATCCCTGGCATCTCTCCAAAAGTGCTCCGTACCTGCTCAGGCGAGCGCATCCTAAACCCGTAATTATCTGCCATCTATTTTCCTCCAATGCACACACATGTTGTGACAGCTGGAAAAAACATGTCTGCATACAGAGGGGACAGGTTGGGACAGCCAGGGGTATCTCCTGACATCACCATGTACACAGAAGATGAGCCATCCTCAGTCCCCTCAACCATTAAGTGTTATCTGACTGTCTTTTCCTACAGGTTTGAGAAGGAATTCATGGCATGGAGCACTGCCCAGGACAGCCCCATCTTTGCATCCTGTGTTGTTGCCTACATCAACAGCTTCCACGACCTAATGTAAGTTCACATCCCTTGAGCTCAGATGCCATGTTTTTGGGGTCTGGGAGGGTAACAGCATCTGTGAAGGAAAGACCAAGGCCTCCTTGGGGTGCCTCGCTGGATGCTCAGTCTCCAGCCCTTCTAACCTCACAGAGGAATTTTCCCCAGGGGTTGCAGATAAAAGTCACAAGCGTGAAGAGACAGAAACATGAACAGATGCAGTGCTTGCATGAAAGTTTTAAACTCATTTTCAGCCTCAGAGGAGGGTTTTTCCATGTTTTGTTCTGGAGGTTAGCAGTATAAACCCAGAAACAGTCTCAAGGCTGCCTTTGGCACTGGGCTGGAGGAAACTCTATGGAAGCACTCAACCTGAAAATAAACCCCTGCCATTGCTGCTGGCAGCTGGAACTTCCAGGGCTTTGCATGAATTTGTTATTTCAAGCCATGTGTTGAAAAGGGCCTCTGATGAACAGGTATCATCAGTGCTGGCTATCAGAGATCTGACTATCTCTCTCCCCATAGGTAGGATGGTGCCAGTGAGTGCATGTCCCAGGGCCTGGTCCTCAGCCCAGTGCTGTGGCACATGATTGCCTTGCACATCCCACTCTGCAGCCACTCACACAGCTGCCACAGCCCCCCCAGTACCAGTTCCACGGAAAACTGGTGCTGTTCATACACCTGCCCCAGGGTGACGGTCTGCAGCCATGCAGGGACATGGCCCACTGAGGCCCAGAGGCTCTTCAGCATCTGGGGTCATCTCTGGCATGCAGATGTGGTGCTTCAGAGGCCAATCCAGCAAAACAACACAGGAATAATGTGTGGGCTCTGGCCACCAAAAAGCTTGGGTTGTGATCTCCGGCCCATGTTGCTGCACTGCTGCCTGGCACTGCCTCCAGCAGGGCTGCCATATGCCAGATATTACTGAGGGGATGGAGAGGATTTCGTGTTCGGTGTTTCGCAGGAGCCGATGGCTCCAGCCGCAGTGAGCACTACCGTCGGGAAGTCTCTAGATGGCACGGTCTCTCCAGCAATGCTAACCTCGCCGAGGAGCTGGCTTTCACTGCCTCCTCCTGACCCTGCGGAAAATTGCTCTCCCCTTCCCTGCTGGAGACTGGCCAGGGGGTGAAGGGAGACGCCAGCCCCAAGCAGGGAGATGGCACGTTTGGGTGGTGGATTGGTTCTGCTGAATTTATTCCTGAGTCAAGCTAAATATTCATCAGCCTGTGGTGATGAGTTTCTGGGCAGAGCTAGATGACCTAACAGCATGATTTTTTGGATGCTGGACCCAGACTTCAGCTGGAGTTATAGCCCTGAGCTCCAGCCTGGCATGACAGGGATGCTGTTGAGTGCTTTATAGTCCTACCTGGGCAACCTCAGACATATAAAGTAGCTACTGGGCAGTGGCAGAAACCTGCCGCTCTCTGTGGTCACAGCAGTGAATGTGGCACATCCAGGGAAGCTCGGGCTCCACTGGTGCTGCCTTTTTTTTGTGGTGCTGCCTTTTTTTTGTGGTGCTGCCTTTTTTTTGTGGTGCTGCTTCTTCAGTTCCCCCACACCCCCAAAGTGTGTTACAGTGGGATAGGGATGGAAAATAAGAAGAAAGACAGGAATTCACAATGCCCCCAAAGCCCACACACACACTGGGGATTACATTAACCTCTCAAAAGTTGTGTTTTCTTCCTCACTGGGTGAAACCCTGCAGAAGTATGCATTGTCCTTAGGAAATTTCACAGGTTTCCATAAGCACAGTCACCATCCTAGCTGCTGCTGATAGACATTGCGTGGAGTGACTCACATGGGCTCTGGAGGACACAGGGTCAGCAGCTTTCCCTTCTCTGGCTTTATTATTTACTTCTTTCTTCACCCATGGCCCCTGAGTGCTCTCCCAGGTACTTGGAGCGCATTTAGCAGAGGTGTTGCTGAAGTGAAAGAGCAACCAGCCTATGTAACTGCTCCACATGACTGCACCATCCCACCTGATGAGGAAATCTGTGGGGTTTTTAAGCACAGTCACAGCTGTGACTCATTTTCAGTGCACAGGATTGTGCAAAAGGAGCCATTACTTTGACCCATAAAGTGTTTCCAAGAGGAAGTACTACAAACATGAGTTCATTTAAACATAATATCCAACATGCCAATCGAGATAAAATGCTTAGGGCACTGTAATAGCTTACATTTTAACATAAACTCACTGGTGTTCTCTCTCTCTCTCTCTCTCTCTCTCTCTCTCTCTCTCTCTCTCTCTCTAGGTCAGGGTTAGAAACAGAGTTTAAAGTTGACACTGAGGAACTGCAGAAGATTTTGGCAGCTCTGACAAGGAACTTCACAAATATTTTTCTAACCAAATTAAGAATAAAAGCACAGGTAAGAGGCTCTTGACCATGTTATTTCCTCAATGTAAGGGGTATGTGCAGGACCACTGCAGAAGCTGAAAGCCACTGTCTTTCCCTTGTCTCACGAACTAGATCTCATTTTGCAGTGCGTGACTTTATGGTCTCTCCAAAATGCACCAAGCCCAACACTCCTGTAGAAATCCTCCTTAACCCCAAGCAGCACTTCCAGCATCCTGGGATTTTTTTGCTATGAGCAAGGATATCTTTGTCAAGCTGTTTACAACAATCAAAAAAAGAGGGTATTTAGTGGCTTCCAGTATCTCAGGCAAAGCAGTGGGGAAAAACCTGACCCATAGAGAAACACTGGGGAAGTCAGCTGAACACCACCAATGAGACATTTTTTCTTCTACCAAAACGTTTGGATTTCTCAGGACATTGATTTATTCTTACTGATTTTTTGATCTGCCACCATGGTAGATAATAACTTCTTCAGGTAGGACAGAATTAATTCTGGTAGAGGTGATTTTTCCAGGCTGTTCCCATGGTGAAGAAAGGCTGATTTTTCCAGCACGAGGATGCTAAAGCTATGGTATCAGCTGATAAAGCTCTGATATCAGCTTAACTTGTGTTGAGGCCTAAAATGCAATGCAATGTGCTGCAATGAAGTTTGTGCTTCCCAGGTGTTGTAGATGGGACTTTCTGGGGCCCAGTAGCTCTAGCTGTTGTAATACAAGAGATGGGGCAAATCAAGCCTTTGGTCACATCCCTTTTCACTCATCCTAATTCACTTTCTAAGTCCCCAAACATAACTTTCAGAAACAAAGGCAGTCATGGAACTGATGCAACCTAAGCCAAGCCTTCCTGGCCAAGGGGACTTTCCAGTGACTGTAGATCTTGTCTTGGAGCCTAAGTGGCAGGCAAGGAAACGAGTCAAGCCAAGGCATTGAGCAAGAGACCCAAAATGTGAGAACTGAGAGAGGCCGAGGCAAAGCATTTCTAAACAGCTCTTGTGGTACTTAGTGCTATGGTCTAGTAACCACGGCAGTGTTGGATCAAGGGTTGGACTTGATGATCTCGCAGGTCTTTTCCAACCCAGTTGATTCTATGATTCTGTGACTCAGCATATTGGGAGCATAGCAGGAGGGGGAAATAATTGGGAAGGAGACTGCCAGGAGTCTAAAGCCAGAAATTCTGTGAGCTAAGAGAAGAAAATTACAGAGGGCATTTGGCCCTTAGGGAAGTCTTTAGCAGATATTGCTGTATTCCTGTGTGAAGCCACATTAAGTCTAGGGACCCAGCAAGGACAATAACCCACTGAGGACACTCGGTCAGAGTACCTTGAACCCAGGACTGATGTGAGACAGTGTAATAACTCCCATGTCATCACTGACCATGAGGCATCAAGCTGGAGATACTGCCAGCTGCTATTCCCTCCCACCACATTAGACCAGTGAGCAGAAGGATGATCCCACTAAGATTTCATGCAGGTCTGCAGGAGTACAGACAGCCTCCTGGAAGGGCTGTGAGCATGAGGAGCTTGATTTCCTTGTGGGCAAAGCTGTAAGGGTGATGGATTACTGGGCTAATTTCCAACAGATTCACTACCAAGTGACCTGTCGTCTCCATAGCTGTTGCAAACCCAGGTAACACTAACATACACACCACAGCCTGTTCTAGTTGTGACTGAGTTTCCTGTGATTAACATTCACACCTGTTTCTTCACCTATGCAGTAGGGATACAAATTCGTTTACCCAGAGAAATAGAGGTGGTGGATCAGAAGGTGGTAGAGAGAAAGGAAATGAGGTGTCTCAAGTAAGCCTTTAATGCCAAAATATCTCCTGCTCAGGGAGTGATGCTTCTCTTCTCTGCACTGGCGTGCCTACCCAGCAAAGGGAGACATGGGTCTGAATTCCCTGGGGTGGAGAGAGAAACTCACCCTGGTCTGTGCTCTGGGTGTGTCTTCCTGCAGAGGGCTGTGCCTTCAGTGCTCTGTGATTTTTGTTTCAAGCCATCAGGTGTACAGCTAGTGCCTTCGGCTAGGGCATCAGCTAGTCTGAATGTTACCAGTGCCATCAGCGAGTTGGTCTTTTTTCAGCCATTCCTGAAGAAAATCCTGACCAAGGATTGGATTTTGGATACAGGAAGGCCGGACTCACTGGCATCAGCAGTCTCGCAGTTCTCTGAGCACCTGCAGCACATGAGGGAGCCCACAGGGAAGGTAGGTCACTGACCCACACCTGGGCACAGTGATGCTGGGGGGGTCACAATGTCATTTTCAGGCTGTGGTCAGACCTGCAGACTCCTCTACAGCGGTGGTTGCTCTTTATAACTGTGGGAACTGCAGATGCAAAGGAGTTCAAATATTACCATATTTCCACACGTGAATTAAAGAACAACTGTCCGTTTTGTAGTTCAAATACAGAAACTGATTTTGTTTCAAGAGGAACAAAAAGCTTTGGTGACAACTGCTGCTGAACATTGCAATTCCATGAGTTGCAGGCTTATATGCTCCTTTCACATCTATGCAGTTGTGAAATATGGGGTAGGTGACAACTGCTCTATATTTAAAATCTGCAAGCACCATCAAAAGTGGCTTTTAAAACAATCCTAAATATCCCTCTTTGCTACTGAGAAGCCAAACTACCAACACAAAATCGTGGGCTATTTCAGGATGAGGAATATTTCCATGGCATTCCCTCGGGTGCAGCCACTGCTCTGTGCCAGAGCAAAGGACTGTAAGCCACTGACTCCTTTCATCAGGGCTGGCCTGGGCAGCATGTGCTGAGGGTGTGTTGCCTTCATGTACCTCCTCTATGCCCTCTGTGTTGCTAAAGACCTAAGAGCTTTCCCTGCCCTCTTTCACTGCCTTGGTCTTGTGTGGGACTGACAGAAAAACCATGAGGTTTGTTTTTTTTATCCAGGAGCTTCTACGTGAAGTTCACAGATACGTGGTGAAGGAATATATCACACAGGTCATCAAACACAGATGGAGAATGAACAGGGAGACACGGCAAGAAGTGAGCAAAAAGATGGACCTGGAAGCCGCAATCTTTCATAATACGCTCATTGATCAGGTATGTGAGTTCTCTCCTGGCCCATTCCCAGAGGTACAGTATTCCCACTTGGCTTCCCAGAGACAAAGGAAGCAGAATTCTGAGGAGGCCAACCCTCAAGAGGTATAGAAGTCCTTAAAAGAGAGCAAGTGAGGTTGTTACTGCAGGTTCATGGTATGGGTTTCCAGCCCAGCAGCCTCTCTGCAGTGGCAGCTTTGCGCGTTTTGTGGCTGGGCCACTGTTACAACCCATCCCTGAAGGTGAGGTAACTGAGGTTCTTGTTAATAGATCCCTTGGGGAAGATTAGAGTGAAACAACACTGAATGACCAGTGTTTATATATATATATATATATATATGGTTTATTTTAGAACAACTTGATTGTAATGGAAAGTAGGAATGTAGCCATTTTGATTATCTATAGTAATATAACAGGGGACCCCCGGTGGCCTAGCGGTTAAGATGCTGGTCTCTCAGCGCCAAGGCCACAGGTTCTAATCCCGGTCC
>JAWWLV010000179.1:54120042-54184926 GCA_035041135.1 Platyrinchus mystaceus
TCTCACCTAAAAAATCCATTGCGCAGGCTTGAAAGGTGGGAACACCTTTCCCAGATCTTCGTTCGCGAAGACTGGCCGTTACTTACTAGTAATATAACAATATAAAGGTGTAACAATATCACTTAAGAAAATATATAAGGGAAAGGAAGAAAGAGAAAGAAAGCATAAGAGTGGATAGTGGAGAGGAAAGATATCACCACCCATGGATCCAGTGACAAGGCTTGATTGTCACAATTTAGACGCCTGTTGGCCGAAGTGATGGTTGCAGTCTTGACCTGTCGGGGGTGGTGGAAGCCTGCAATGGGTTTAATGGGTTCAGGAGGGAATGCCGAGGTACCTCCCAGTGGGGGATGGCAGCAGGCAGGACTTTCACACTGTCTGACATAACACTGTGGATAATATGCAGTCTTCTGTTGAAAGGCCCCAGAAATGAGTCTGGAGGTGCTTCGGGGTCTTTGATGGTTCATGACCCCTTCTAAAACACAACTGCTCTTTCTTTCACCTCCGTAGTCAATCCAGTTATGCCTTATCAGAAGGAATACCTGGGAATGTCCCAATACCTCCCCCTGAAGGGGGAGTTTTACACACGAACCAGCTGTGTAAAGAAGGAAATTGGCATGATAAAAGAAGTTATTCCACCTCACAGGATCTGCTTTTTGTTGGCTTTTTCCTTATCTGGCTCAAAAACCACCTTGTTGCTAAACAAAGGTTGGTTTGTCACAGTCACCCTCCAGTGGTGGGTGCTCACGTGCTCTGCACCTGGGCTGTTCTTACACAGACCAGAGGTTTTGCCACCACACACCCAAAAACTGGGTGCAAACCTGGCCTTAGCAAAGACCCTGCCACTTTTGAAAATGGCTGATCATTAACTTTAACATTTCAGTCTCTCGCAGCAACATCAGTCTGTGATTTTCAGGGAAGCCAGAGTTGAATTCATTGGATTTTGCAGAAAGTCAGGTATCCAGGGACTAAATCTCCTCTCAGAAATAAGGCACATGAAACTATTAGGCAGCAGGAGGTAAAGTCTGGCATCTGCTCGTGAGCTGGACCACAGCCACAATGCCCTGACCAGTGTCTGGCTCCCTGGGATGCTCATGAGCACTGGGAAGGGCAGAGTCTGGCCTCGGGGGAACTCCTTGTCAGCACCTTTCTGCCTGCCCAAGGCAGCCTGTCCTGCCTGCAGCAGTCCTGCCTCACACCCAGCTCTGCACTGTAGAGAAAAAGGCATTTAGCAGGTGCTGCTCTCCCCCCTGACATCCCCATGTGCCTCTTCATCCACAGGGCTCTGACTCCGACTGGCTCATTCCTGCCATACACCACATTGCCAAGATCATTAGGGAGAAGAAAAAGGACAAGATCAAGGTGTATGTCAAGAAGCTGTGTAAGAATTATCCAGATATCAGGTACTTGAAATGGCAGATACCAGAACTGTTGGGCTCCATCCCAAACAACACCAGCTTGCCCTGTGCCTTGGCCAAGTTCTTCATCTTTTCATTGTTGGTAGTCAAACGTTAGAGGTCAGGGTGCCAGCAACAGTGGGAATCCCATCTTCATTTTCTCTCTTTATGACTGTATACTTTCTCTTTTTTTACTCTGTCTTATAATGCACACAAATTAACTTCAAAGCCTGGAATGGAATAGAATAGACTAGACCATTTCAGTCTATTAGGAAGGAACCTACTACGATCAGCCAGTCCAACTACCTGACCACGTCAGGACTGACCAAAAGTTAATGCAAGCTATTAAGGGCATTGCCCAAATGCCTCTTAAACACTGACAGGCTTGGGACATCAAACACCTCCCTAGGAAGCCTGTTTCACTGTTGGACACCCCTCTTAGCAAAGAAATGCTTCCTAATGTCAAGTCTAGAACTCCCCTGACACAGCTTTGAACCGTTCCCATGCATCCTATCACTGAATTCTACTTTTTTGCTCCAAGTGAATCTTGTTTCACAGTAAAGCTCCTGTTTGATTTCAGTGCATCACCAGTATCAGCCCAGTTTGCCGATTTGCAGGCTCCAGATTTGAAGCAAATACTTTGTCTCCTCTTCCAAGGCTCAGACCTCAAAGTGAGGCAGTCATTGATGGAGTTCAGCTGTAGTTTCTGAAATGACCTCAACACAACCATTAAATTTTGGAATGAATTACATCTTCTTTCTTGTATACATTCCATTTGCTGTTCCAAAGCAGCATCTGAAAAATTTAAAACTACTGGAAAAGTAAACAAAGTGATAGCTCTGTGCATGGTTAAACAGCTGCTAATCAGAAGTTACCTCCTCTTCTACAGCTCTTCTACCAACGATTGAGAATGAATATCAGTGGTACAGATTGCAGAAAACTCCATTTCATCAGAGTAATTTCAGAAAAAAAAAAAAGTTTTTTGTACTGGGTTACACAGTTTTCTGATGGATGACACTTATACAATCAAAATAAACCATAAATTTAACTAATTGCTCAGAACACTGAAGTGGACCCTCAAATATTGAGAAAAAAAATCACATTAAATCTATTTTCCTTTCCCCATAACTGCAGCTCAAATATTTTGTAATCAGATTTAATTTGAGTGGGTCAGATATGCTTCAGACTTATCTGTGTGGGGAAATTCAAGAAGTGGACATGAAAAAAAAATTGTTCTGGAGTAATTTCCTAGGTGATCACACCTACCTTAAAAAAAAAAAAAAAAGTTTAATCCCAGTGGCCAGACTAAGCTGATGAAGGAGCCTGTTCTGGGAAGGATGGGG
The DNA here is from genome assembly GCA_035041135.1 of Platyrinchus mystaceus. Lineage (NCBI taxonomy): Eukaryota > Metazoa > Chordata > Aves > Passeriformes > Tyrannidae > Platyrinchus > Platyrinchus mystaceus. The sequence goes on from JAWWLV010000179.1 coordinate 54,122,783, forward strand.
GAGACAAATTATGTCATCAATGATGGCTATTTGAAAACAATTTTCTACTCAGAAAAGCCATTTACAAGAGTGTAATTTGTGGTACTTTTGCATCATTAGGCTTAGACCCAAGCCAGGTTTTAAGGCTTGTCCTCTTGATTTATCTAATTTTTGACTTTCCATTATTGAGTAACACTATTTTTAACAATCAAGTTCAGAAAACGGGGTGGAACCTGCCGGACCTGCATTATTTCCTGTTCAGGTCTCTTAATTCTTCCCCTGAGCTCTCAGAGACATTGAGGAATTTGTATATACCGAGATTACTGGAACAGGATATGTTTCCAAGTTGGCTTCCCAGCTCTAATCTAATTAGTGCCTGTCAACTTCCTAAATATTAGCACTTCCATTACTCAATTCAAAATAATCATTAAACAAAAGGTCTGCAGCCTCTCAGGAAAACTTGAAATGGGCATCACGTGTGTGTGGAGACAGAGGAGGAAATTCCCTGAAGCACCAGCCAGCAGGAGGGTGTCCCACCAGTGCAGTGTGGCACGAGGTGATGTTTACTGGCTTGGTACCTCCAAAGGCTGGAGACCCAACTCCTGGTGGCTCCTCCAGCGTGGTGAGGGGATGGTCCCTGGCACTTTGCTATGTGCTTGCTCCATCTCCTGCGTGGTTGTTACCTTTTGGGCTAGTTTTGCCGGCCAGGTCTGAGCGAGGCTGTGTCTGGTTTTTCAGGAAGGACCACATCCTGGCCATCCTCGCGCGCCGGGGGCTGGGGCGCACCAGGAGGGCGGCAATTTTTCGGCAAGTCTGCCACGTGCTGGAAAGCTCCAGTGGAGGAGAGGGCAACACGCTCTTCGCTGAAATTGATGTTCCGGCGGTTATAAGCTGCTTCTAAATGGAACCAGAACAGCAGTTGGCATCCTTCCACCCTCTACGCTGCCTCTACACGTGATCCAAAATCTGCTATCCCACCTTGCTCCTCTGCAAACCCACATTTTTGACTGCCATGGAGAAAGGAGTAGGTTTCTGAACTTGCTACCCTGAGTTCAGAACACAAAAGCAACAGAGGCACTGAGACACTGAACTCCTGCAAGAGCTCCTGGGAAGCAGCTCCAGCCCAGGCACTGTGTCCACCCCGTGTTCCATACAGATTCTATTGCTGGGGCCTGCTCTGTTGTTTGGTCCAAAATTAAATTTCTTTTCAGAGAAAACCAAAAGCAGTTCACTCAGAGCTATATTAAGGCTTGGACTGAGCTTTGCATAATTATACAGCAGCAGAGCAAGAGCCTCCTTCGTAATTAGTGCCTGTGAGCAATCGAGGGCCAGAGCTTGGGCAGGGATGTGGTAGCACCCAAGTCTTATTTCCTCCACTGTGAACCAGCTGGCCAAGCTGGCATGATGCAAGGCTGTGACGCTGTGACCCGATGCCACAAACCACTACCTGCCTGTGGAGGAAAACTTTGGATAACCAAACCCCACAGCTGGGACATGTAGCACATGGACCCCTCTGCCCTCCAGGATGGCCCTGGTGGCCCTTCAGGCATTTCAGCAGATTTTCCTCACTCAAGGGCTGCCTTCATGCCATCATAGCCTCTCTGTGTGGACAGGCATACCTGGATCGGATGTGCCACGTGGAGTGAAGCTCCAAGTTCTACTTGACCTGAGGAAAAGGGTCCGTGCCTCTAGTCCATTTTCTTGTATGTTTAAACATATTTTAACAAATCTGGTATAATCTGACTGCAGTATGAAACCAAATGTGAGGTGGACAGACATAGTGCTACAGATCTGATCCTCATCTGGTGTAAGCCAGCATCCCTCCACTGATGGACATGGAACACCATTGGCTTAACATCATGAGGGATCCAAAGCATCACATCTAGCATCTGCAGGGGAGACTAAAAGAGACATCCAGCAGCCTAGAGATGTACAAATCTGATTTTGTTTAATTCAATTTATCCTTAGGTTGCCTTCGGCAGGAATTAATCCGAGACTTTACAGAGGCGTGTTTATGATCTATCAATTAATATGATAAATGTGGACATGGCATAGCCTTGAACACTAATTTGTCTGCAGCAGAGCTTACAGCATCAGCAGTGAGCCTTTCATTTCCTTTGCTTAGGGTTGTACCAGTATAAATTTCAGCCTGGGTGAGCAGCAGGCGCTGGTGACATGCCAAGGGAGCTGTTCTGATGGATGAGAAATAAAGAGTACACCTTTTATTCACAATCATCCCATGAGAATTTTTCTAAGATAAACCTGCTACCTCCACAGTCAAGATGAAGTGTTCTTCTAAAGATGGCTTTGAAATATCAGGCACAAATTGACAGCTTGAGGGGGGAAATCCTGGAAGGAATTTTCTGCCCTAGATCTTTCTTCAATACAGCTCATGACAATTCCTGCAAATCCTCATCTTGGTGACTCTTCGTATTTGCTATGGAGAAGGAGAAGTAAAACATCATCTGCATGTCCCGTTGGATGTACAGAGCTCAGGAACACTTTGGAGCTCCACTTTCCTGTCCTGGGGTCATGGTGTAATCAGGGAGCACTGGATTACACCCCTCATGGATCTGTGAGCTACATCCCCCAGCCCAGCAGAGGGGAAGGACATCAGTACTGAGAGATTAACATTTATTGTTAAAAGCATTGACTAAATGGCAGAGATAAAAAGACTTCTACTTTTACATACTCAATGTGAGACTTCTAAGACTGCAACTTCAGTGGAGTGCAGGATTTGAGGCACTAACGCCTCAGTAGGTGTTTTTGTGCATCAGAAATTTCCCTCTGTCCCATATGTCCCTCTCAACCATGCACCTAACACAAGGCATCTGTGGCACAGACATTTTCCCAAGTGCATTATTTAAATGTATACTGGATTTTCAATCTTATTATTTGACTGGCAAACCCTTCACAAAGCAGCTGCCCTTCCTCAGGCTGCAGCTGCCTGGCCCTGGGATTAGATATGGAGCTCGGCTTCCGTTTTCTAATAAAAGCAAGTTGCTACTGTGGAGTCATGAAGGAAAGCTGGGCACAATGGCCTGCCTTTTGTCACAGCCTCTCCTGGGACACTCAGATCCTGCAGCCTGGCATCCTGTAAGCCAGTGACAGGCACAGAGCCAGCTTTTTCCGGGCTGCTGCTCTCCAGCTTGCTCTTGAGCAAACCAGTTTAACCCCATTATGACAAGATTATGGTTCAGTCCCTGTCCCTGTCCTCCCCCAACGACTGTCCAAGTGGAGAGGGAGATCCAGGATGGGTGAGAAGCAGGGGTCTGCCTGGGCAGGCGGATGCTTGGTCTAGGCTGTAGAGCAGACCCTGGAGCCAGCTAAACAAGGAGGAAGAACTCTGTGCTTTCCAAAATGAGCTGCTGCTGTCCATCTGTCTTCTGTAAAACATCCAGTGTTCATTACGCCATATCTCACATTCCAAAAGAAAAGAGAAGAAAGGCCTCCCAGGGCTTTTAAATGTGAAATATGTTGCTCTTGTAGGAAAGTGCCAAGGAGCTCAGTTATTATCACCCTGTTAACTCCTCCTGCTTGTTGTTTCTCAGTGAAGAGAAACACCATCATACCCATTCCTACCCCAGCACACAGTTACATTCCCCTCCAGGACACACAGCTCACTTCTACCCCCAAGGACCCAAGCAACATTGTGCGGATGCATCCTCTGGTGAATAAAGCTGTCTCAAAAGTATCCAACTAAATGGAAGAACCAAACTCTGCCCAGATTTAGCTTCTCAGGGGTGAACACTGTATTTTTTTGGGGGGGAGGGGGTGCGGATTTGGCACAGCTGACAGTATTGTGTGGGTGGTGAAAGATATTTTTTTGTTGCAGAAGTCTCTGCTGTTTCACAATACTGCTTGTTTCTGGTTTGGGGTGAAAAGCAAGGGAACAGTGCCTGCAGCCAGGGTGCATTTGCCATCTGAGACCAGCCTTTGGGTACCATCATTTCATCAATTTTGCTCTGTGAAGTTATGCTTTCCTGGAAGAAAGATATGGAAAACAGGCTCACTTGAAGCAAGAAAGGAGGAGTACCAAGACATTGCAATGAACATCCAGGAGGCTATCCTTGAGCTGAGACTCCTAATCAATCAGTCAAAATATTCCTGAAAAAATCCTTTAGTGCAGCACCACCGTAATGTTTAGCTCCCTGTCATGGTTTTTTTTTTCAAAAATGAGCTCTCAATTGGGTTAAAATATTAAAGATGATCAGTGAGAAGCAGATTGCAATATTCCATCCATTTTATGAGCTGGGCAATGTGGCCTGACACCACCCAGCACACACAGCTGGGATTAAAAGAGGAGCCAGAGTGTTATTATCTTAGGGAGGGCTGAAAAGTAAAGTTGTATTAGCTTTAGGTTTAGAGACTTTGGTGATTATATATCACACTTCTCCAAAGTATTGATGTTTAGTGAACATTTGTCTTCTGTATTTTGAATGCTTCTCCAGGAAATCCCCTGGTTGGATTTACTGCCTCAAAGCCAGTAATTTCCATTCTCTTGGTACTGGGCAGATACAGGAGTGCTCTGCTCAGTATCAACGTCCTTTTCCATCCTTTAAGGACAATTTTATGTAATTCTGCTAATGATGACATGACATTAGCACTGGGACTGGTCCACCTCTCCCATAAAACCTGTGCAAGAGATCAGTCAGGATGACAGAGCATTGGTTTAAACTATTTACTACCACTCTTACAATAAAAAAACAGTATTAAGAACAGGTTAAGACCGATGTACATTAATGTGTGGCAAAAGTGGATTAAGATAACTTTTACAAAACTACAAGAATTTTCTCTAGTCCCACAGCCACATAATTATCTACTACCTGAGGATACTGAGCACATAAACTTTGTCTTCCTGCTTTCATGCTTGTCACACAGAGCACTGCAAATAGCCTCTAATACTCTTCCAATGTAGCACTCTCCATTTGCATTTGTAAATTCATACCAAGTCATTCAAATATGTTATCTAGAAAAGAAGTAATATGTAAGGCAGAGAAACCTCTGCAAAAAGGCTGTTGTAGTATTTTTGCCATCTTGATACTGCTTAAGTGAGTCTTGAAATGTCAGTGTAAGGCTTTCTCTGCTAGCTGCACAGAGGCTGTACCTCTTGTTAAATGAGGCAGGAAAAGTGAATGGCAGATTAAAGATGAGCACCTAAGTCCCAAAATGTCTGTCCAGGCATAGTTTATGTTTGTCCAGGCATGAAATCGTGCCTGGCAGCATGAGTAGTCTGAGCTCCATAATGAGTGTGGGACTGGGGAGATGCCATGGCTTCATTAGGAGACGCAGGATTATGCCTTGGTTCCCAGGACTGGCATCAGGGAAGACAGAACTGCTTTTTTGTGAAAAGTGGTACTTAAGTGCAGAAAAAGCAAACCAAGCCAGAAGGCAGAAAGGGGCGGTTACACAGCTTGCCAAGCCATCTCCCCGCTGCACTCAGTACCTGGGAAGGGGATGATGAATGACAGCTGGGAGGAAGATGCTGAGAATCAGAAGCCCCAGAAAACAGGAATTATTTCACAAACTGCATCCACAGAGAAAGAGAGCTTTGCTTAATATTGGTCAGTGCAGAGCAGTGGCCTTAAACTTTTTGCTGCATATGAACTAAGGTATTATTTCCAGGGAAGGCACAGAGCACAGTCGTGATAATTGTCTTCCAGTCAGTTAAAAAATTGCTGCAAAAGGAAAGGAATATTCTCCTCGTCATTTTCTGTGGGAGTCAGGAATAGAGAAACAAGCTTCCACTGAAATAAGTAGAGGCAAGTTAGATGCAACAAAACCACCATTAGTGCTGACAGGGATGGAGCGCTGAGCACAGCGTGTCATCCCTACCATTGGTGGCTTTTACAGAATCAAAGAATTGCAGAATATTTCGGGTTGGAAGGGATGCCAAAGATCAGCTAGGTCCAGCTTGCCTGCCATGAACAGGGACCCCTTCCACTAGACCAGGTTGCTCAGATTCAACAGTGCTTCCTGGTGAAGCTCGTCATGGGTAACCCCAGAACTGAAATTAAGGAAAAGCAAAGTAATCATAAAAGTCCATTATCCCGAGCAAGGCACAAAATGCTGGGGAACATTTCCTGAGCGAGGCAGCTCACAACTTTACAATACATTTTCAAAAACTCAGGGAAAAAATATTTCTTGAAAGAACTGTGCTATGAACAGAAGCTCATTGAGTAGATAAGAGGCAATCATGGAATTAGTCATCAGGGATTCATTAGAAGGAACAAGGCCGAAAATCTGGTGGCTTTTGTCTCCAAAAGCACGTCATGCACTCATCGACCGTCATCTTCCCCTCACAGCCCGAGCTACAGCTCAAGAATGCATTACTCATGCTTTCATCTTGAGAGCCCTTTAAACAAACGGGTCTTGAGCCTTCAAGGCACCAGCAAAAGCACATGGTACCTCTTTCCCTCAGTGATCTCAAGGCTGAATCCACCCTGTGCCTCTTCTTGCTAAGCAGCTGTTAGTCACCCTCTGAAACAAAGACCGTTCCCCAGGACAACACGTGTGCTGTCTTCGAGAAGACATGTGGAAAGAAATAACAGCCCAAAGGTCCAGGCTGGATTTGCACGTGGTAAGAAGCTCTCCCAGGAAGCTCAGGAGGAGCTGTTATTTCTGTTATTTGGAAGCACCATTGCCTGAGGCTTCCAAAGCATGGATGATACACCATGTTAGCTCAGGAGACCTTCTGGATGCGAACTGTGTCCTTGTAGCACAGGGAGAGGGGCAAAGGGGAGAAAGTGGGATGCGGGGAGGGGAAGCACTGAGAAACGGTTTGTGCTGGTTATTCCATGCATCTCCTGCCCCTGCCTTAGCCTGCAGCCCAGCCCTGCACCTGCTTCTGTCACCAAGAGATGACAACTCCAGAAAAAGAGACACCTACGCAGCCTTGGTCCTACCTCCCCAATGTCTCAGGAGCTGATGTGCAGCCTTATGACATCCCATGTGAAATGCCTCTCTTCAGCTCTGTTTTATCTGAAAAAACCCAGCTCTTTTTTCCCCTTTTTTGTTAACCATATGACTTTATTCACTACCAAACAGCACAAAGCCAAATTCAGTCCCGGCTCAAGAAAAAAAATAATCCATGGGATTCTACCTGATTATTCTGTGCAAGGAAAAAAGCCACCCTTGAGAGGATCCTGAATTTGCAGCACTGGCCAGAATCTCGGAGGGGCTGTGGCATCCTCCCAGGCTGGGTGTGCCCTTGGCACAGCAGCACTTGGTGTTGCAGTGAAGGCTGTGATACAACACAGGGAGAGAGCCCCTGCCAGGAGCCCCCACGGGGGAGCCCCACATGTGGCATTTCAGCACTGCCTGTGGGGAGGGGGCTGAACCTGAACACACCATTTCCTCTGGTTTTGGCCCTGACGTTTGGGTCTGGGATTTCTCACTTCCCTCAAAATACCTTTTCCAAGTGATTAAATACTGAAACAGCTCAAGGTTATGTCTTCTGAGTAAATTAATAAGAAAAAAAACAAAACAACAAAAAAACGGGATTTGTTCGGTTTGCAACAGGGCAGGAATACTTGAATGGATGCCTACTTTTGTTTTATTAAACATCCAAAGCAGGAAAAAAATTTGAGTTAACCAAACTGCCTACAGGCAGGCAGCAAAACTCACAGCAATATTGTTCTGTTTCCCAGTCATTCACAATCTGTTGCAAACAACTGCTATGTCTCCACAATCATTTAACCTTCGGCCTTGGTGTGTGGATTTAAATGCCATTGTTTTAGTCACAAGAAGAAAAATTGATTGCATTCTTGCTGTTACAGCTGTATTTCTGGGAAAATGCTTGCATGGGGTGTACCAAACAGAATCCTCAAGTGAATATTATTTTCCACAGTTAAAAAAAAACCTCCAAAGCTTTAATACTATGTGTAACTGCCCTTTCAACCTCTTATGAGTGAAGCAGCTCCTTTCTAATGCAGGTGGATAGAAGCCTGAAGGAGTTAAAAGTGCAAACACGGGGCTTACCTTTACATCCAATTACACTGGCATTGCAATATAGGGTTTCATATCTGCCACTTATATTTACTTGCTTTAGAGCTTTTCCTCTATTCCATATAAAGGATGTTAGAAATAACTATGACAACTTCATCCATTTGGGAGGTGGTTTAGGAAGGATCCATGTCTGGCTGCTGTGCTATTGGAAAAACTCCCAAGAGAGCAAATATGTACAAAGCACCTTAACCAATCCCCAGGGCAGGCTCTGCCAGGGAGCAGTGTGACATGTGATTCCAGCTCTGGCCTCTGGAAAGGAATGTGGAGAAGTTTGCTCACCATGCCTCAGTTTCCCCTACAGGAAAACCTTATTTGGAAGCTGTTTTGTGCTTTCTAGATAAAGGAGAAAATCTGAATTAAAATCTACATGGCTTTTAAATCCCTCCAGGCAAAGAAAAAGGATATTGTTCTGAAGAACCATCAGGATTGCTCAGATATTTGTTGAGAAAAGGGGAACAATTTATTGCCAGGTCAGTGGGAATTTCAGTGCTTAGGAGACCTGTAAATCTCATTCAGAAATATGCCACTCTTCACAAAGAAATGAAGGGCCTTTCTCTACAGCCAGTAAATTTGGTAGCAACAACTCTGTTGATTTCAACGGTGCAATGAGCTCCTTATTGAGTCAGAGGTTTTGAAACACAGGCTATTGAGTCCTCATGGATACTTGGATTTTCCCTGGAAACTTCCCTCTGTGCCACTCACTAAGCCTAAATTTGCTTGGACACAAGAGGATAATGCAGCAGAAGAGAGGCCAGGAACAGCTGGGGCAAACCCTGAGGACCCACAGGAAGTTCAAAACAGAAGAACTTCTTGATGTCTAGCCTTCAAGACCTCAAACAGAAGTACTGCTTTTGCAGTTTCCCAGGTGGTTTCCCCCAGTACTTTCCACCATCCAGTGATGCAGGATTTATGGGCAGCCTTTCCTGCTGAGCAAAAAGAGATGCCCAAGGCAGGGAGTCCTGGGGCAGGGAAGGTGTTTGGGCTGGGGTAAGACAACTGCATTGAAAAGGCATCCTGATTAATTTCACCAGGTCTGAACACGATGCTGGTGCCATTGTGAGGGCCAGTTGGGATTTGGTTCCATCCAGTGACCTTTCCAGTGTTTCATTCCCTGATCTAAAATTAGGCCTCTCATCCCCTGTAAACAAGTCATGTGCCAGCAGGGCACAGCCATGTGCCTGGAGAGCACTAGCGAGGAGAGGCAGGCACAAGGATGGGCACACTCCTCCCGCACCACGGGCAGCAAGTGTGTGAGCAGCTCTGCTGACACGGCTTACACAGCTCTGTCTGCCACAGGGTGGGTTTGGCAGTTCCAGGGTTCAGCTGAGCAGGTCAGGTCCCAGGGTTCAGAGCAGGTCTGTCAGGACTGTGTTGCACAGCACAGCTGTGCTCTCACATCTGGGAGCACCGAGCCACACTGCAGGGAACACGGCTGTCCCATGCTGCCCCGGATGTGGCTCCTTCCACCATTTCTTGTAGCTTCACTGGTGAGGCAGTTCCCTTTTGCCTTCTCTCAGCCCCTGGCTATGCTGACCTCTGAGGGCACTCAAGTCAGAAGTGGCCCCATCTTAGAGATCCCTATTTAATGCAGGAGCACTGCAAGAAAAGCAGCATGCATCCTGTAGGAGCACACACATGCACTTGTCTAGCTTCACAGAGACCTCGTCCTTGTGTGTTCATGCTGAACCCCAAAGGCATTAGGAAGCTGTAATCAGAGAAGCAGTGTTAAATATAGAAGCAAGAGTAAGCTGGGAAAAAGAAAGAACTACTGGGTAGCAAGTGCTGGAGTATCTTAAAAATAGGGTGCTAAAAGCCACGGTGCTTTTCTGTCAGAGGATGCCCCAGGCTTCTCTGAAGCAACAGTGTTTTCCAGAACATCTGTGCTACAGGCAGATGTGAATCCCCCACAATTTTCCCAGCCCAGAGCTCTTTCAGGTCTGATCTGAATGGCTTGTTCAGCCCCACCAGAGACCTGAGCCTTGTGCTGTGACGCTACAACATGCCTTTCATTTCCCAGTGGGAGTGGGATAGCAGGAAGTGTGAGTTCCCACTCCATTATAGTGAGCTGGACTTCCACACTAGGAAAAAACGCTTCCGGTTTCCTTCAGATGAGAAGGAAAAAGCTACACCCTTCCCTCAGCAGCTGTTGTTCCTCCCCAGGTCACCACATGGCAGACATTGAGGGTGCCCATCAGACTGCAAATAGCTCCAAACACAGGGACAATATCCCTCCCTCCATTCTCTGGGGGAGGGTGACTTGTCCTAGGCTATGAAGATGCCTGGCTGAAGGTCCAGAGGCAGCAAACTGGGAATGGCTGGCTGCCAAGCCTGTTGGGTCAAGAGGACTCTTCCAGCATGTGGTGTCTGCTGCCAACTGTGAACATGTCAGGGACAGCTGGGCCCAGACAGAAATCTCTGATATGGATCCCTCCTCCTTCGTCATGTCAGGTGGAGGGTGGCATGGCAACCACAGAAATGCACACCTCCCTTGCTCAAATACCAGGGAGGGTTCCAGGGCAGCCTCAGGGATGGATGTCTCCTTCACCAGAATATCACAGGAAAGGTGTCATCAGCCTCAGCTATGGACCACTCCTCAAGCAGAAATATCAGGATGGGGATGCAGACCATGCTTGTATACAAGCTCTTCCTTTGATATAAATTTAGGACATTCCTGTGAGGTTTGAACTCCTGGCTTATTACTCAGACATGTAGGCTCTCCGATGCCAAAAGCAACCAAAATCAGGAGAGCTCTCTGTGGTTAGCTTGGTTCATATGTAACTAGAGAGAGCAAAAGTGTCATCACGTGGGGTTGATACCACTAGTAGTAAAGTTCTCAAAAGGAGTTTACACTTTTGAAGCTACCAAATCGCAACTTTGCAGCAGATCAGACCTCTGATACCAACCTCCCTCAAACGGACCTGGAAAAAACTTGTGTGTTCACTACTTGGAGAGGAAGAAAACAGAGCCAGAAGTCTGGCTGCTGGATCTTACATAATCCTGGTTTTCCAGTCTAACCTACACACTGAGAGCATTTTCTGACTCTCTCAAGCACTAACTCAGGCAACTTCTGCTTGGGCTCGTGCGCCCCACCAACTCCAGGAGATGGCCCCCATATTCCCAGCAATAGGTGGTAGGTAGTGTCTGCTTACCCAGAGGGCTGCTGCCAGCCACCTGCACCCAAAACTGCTGCTTTTCCACCCTGAAACACGCACAATTGGAATTACTTAGTACGAATGAGTTGAGCTCAAGGAAAATCCCACAAGAAAACTGGTAGTTTCTCTGTCTGGTAATAAAGGTAATGAAAACAAGTTTGAACAAAAATCTCAAATACCACTCAATGAATAAGCATATTGAATTAATAGATTCCAGGAAGAAAATGTTTACCCTCATAACAATCTGCTTCTTGACACACCTTTAGCTGGCAATGAGGATAACAGCTTTTCAGGATCATGAAAGAGGATATTAGGACTGCACTTCAAAAATAATCTCCTTATCAACACTTCTTGTTTATCGTATCTTCATTTTTACAGGTAAGTTTCATTGTCTAGTGCAAAGGATTCACAACTCTTTTTTTAGTAGAGATATATCACATCTGTAGGCTCCTGCTCAGCTAAATTTGGATATTAGGATTGCTACTGAGATTGACTTCGATGCTGAATATAGAAGACAGGAATGATCCCATGAAAGTTTGATGTTCAAATTTAAGGAAGCATCTGCAAAACTAAGTTACAAATCTCTGAAGTACATCTTGCTTGTAAGTGTAAGTTGCAGCTGAGAAATATATCACATATATTGGAGAAGTCAAGTGTAAAAGCCTCAATTCCTCAAATTTGCAGACTTTAGATAGCTCCTTAGATGGCATAAACTATAAACACAGAGTATCAGTGTAGCCCTGTGCAATACATATGAGTAGTTACAGAGCACAGAAAAATTTCTGCGCAGCACTAGAAGATGTGCAGTCCAGTATAACTTGGTTACTCACTACCCAACATTATTTAAGTAAATACAAGACTCCTGTCTCAGAAATCAGGCTACATAGACAAGCAGTGTCAGGCTGGTGTATCAGCAGAAGGTCCAAGTGCAGTGATAGGTTTGGTTTGTGTAAATAGGGGCACCCAGAGGATGACACCTAAGCTCTAGGTTTTTAATTTAAGACCTAGTTACAAGATGCTCTTTGTTCCCCTGTCTGCTAGCAGAATTGCCCTGACCCCAATGAAATTTACTTAGAGCAGATAAAGATGAGGCCCAGCAACAGAGCCCACTACATGAATCTAATTTGGATCTCATATAAATCTTTCCATAGAAACATTTATGCAAGAAAACAACCCAGGATGCCCACAGATTTGCAGCTACATTTGCTAACACCAGCTGAGTATCAGACTCCCTTGGGCTTTCCCATACTGCTTGCTGCAGGAGTCTCCTACAGTCAGGGCCTCCAGTGCTAAGCTGGGGATGAGACATTGGTCTGAGACAAATGCAGAGATCCCCTGAATATTTAAAGAGAGGTTTCAGTGTGTCTGAGACACTTGTCATTGAGCCACTTCCTGATGCAGATTCACAGCACCCCTGGGATCACATAACTGAGGATGTGAGCAGTGAACCAGCCCCAGGTCCTCCCTGCATCCAGAACAGCATCCTCTGCTTTCAGACACTCACAAACATTGCCTTTTCAGCCATGCCCAGAGCTACATGTGCTTGTAACCCTCGGACCACACCAGCCTTCCCAGTGCCTCCCAGGGACCACATCCCTTAGCCTCCTGCACGAAAAGGTCACTGGATGCAGCATCAAGCTCACCTCCAGCTGCATTGTGCTGCCCCTAAACGGGCTCTAACTGCAGATGTCAAACCTTGCCTCCTTCTCTCCCCTTCACATTGGCATTGGAGGAGGTGATGAAGCACAGAGAAAGTTACTGCACTCCAAGACCAAATCTTGTGCTGTTTCATGTTTCCAATGATTTTCAGACCGACGTGGCAACCCAGCATTTCTGTCCCATGACAATGGTTGTTTCAGGTCACTTGTTGTCAAGTAGTAAGGGGACCCAACCCTGGGGCAATCCCAGAGGGGAACCCTCGGCCCAGCTCAGCCTAAGGCTGGCCTGAGATGAATCAGGGTTTTCCAGAGACCGGAGATCATGGGTTTGCCCGTCAGGGCGGCCCCTCTCTTTCTGCTTCCTGTTTTGGCAGACATTGTTGGGGGTGAGGTTTTTCCCTGTTACTATGGACTTTTAGGGAAAAGAGTCCCTGAGAGGAAAGCAGCAGCCTCAGTAGGCGAAACGCAGGCCTAGTGGGCAGGAAGCATCTGTTCTCCAGCACTGTGCCAGCTCCACTGGGTGCCTCCTTCCAGCACAAACATTGGTCTCAGACCATGTCTGCTGCTGGAGGATGTCCCCACGCTGGACCTGCATAGATTTATACCCCCTCCAAAAGTTGTGCAGCTGCACAGGTGGCGGCATCCATAGCACTAGGAAAGCTCAGGGTTCACACTCAACTTTAAATCTCAGGACCATTTTTTTACATTTTGCATTAGACCACAGCTGTCAGATGTAAAACAGAAATCACCCCAGGCACAGTAACCAGGCTCTTGGACCTGCTACCTCCCCCACTCCCTGCCCCACTGCAGCTTCCCAGAAAAGGAGGGAGGAGGTTGGCTCTGCAGGACCACAATATTTTGATTTTGTGCCTGCAGGGCAACTGCTTCAGCCCAGATCTCATCCAGATGAGTGCTGAAGATGCTTCACATTGAGGCTAAGCAAGGGACAGCACAGCCCTCACAGCTTCTACAGACCCTCTGCAATAGCCCCTCACAGCCATTGCTGTCACCCAAACATCCCCTGGCTGCCCTCCATCCATCCCTGCTGTGGCAGCACACAACTTCCACAGTGTAACGGGCTCACCACAGCTCCATGGCCAGGGATGGAGGCTTCTAGATATCAAGAAGAGAAATCAGGAAAACAAACCACAGAATCATAGAATAGTTTGTGTTGAAAGACACCTTTAAAGGTCATCTAGTTTAAACCCCCTGCACTGAGCAGGAACATCTTCAACTAGATTATGTTGTTCGGAGTCCTGTTCAACCTGACCTTGAATGTATCCAGGGATGGAGCAACTATCACCTCTCTGGGCAACCAGTGTTTTACCACCCTCATCATAAAACATCTACCTTATCTATAATCTAAATTGACCCTTCTTCAGTTAAAAAACCATTACCCCTTGTCCTATCACAAGGCCCTGCTAAAATGTTTGTCTCCTTCAAGTACTGAAAGGCTCAGTAAGGTCACGCACCCATAAGTGGAAGACAGAGTTTGGGAGACTTTGGGGTGAGGAAGGAAGCCATTGTCTCCCAGTACCTTCAGTACACAGCACTGAAGGTCCTGGACAATAATAATGTCTCCTGGGAGTGCTGTGAGCTCTACTCTGGGGAAGGTGCTTTACTGTGGGCACGATGCAGGATCCAGATAAAGGCAGCTGTACTTTCAGGCACACACCTCACCCCCACCAGCCTGCTGGTGGCAATGCCCTGCTCAAGGAGCAAAGCTTCCACAGAATCGAAGAATATCCTGAGTTAGAAGGGACCTACAGGGATCATCAAGTCCAACAGCTGGTTCTGCACTGGACAACCTCAAAAGTCACACCATGTGTCTGAGAGCATTGTCCAAATGCTTCTTGAACTTTGGCAGGCTTGATGCCATGACCACTTCCCAAGGGAGCCTGTTGCAGTGCCCTATCTGGGTGAAGAACCTTTTCCTTATATCCAGTCTAAACCTCCCCTGACACAGCTTCATGTCATTCCCTCAGGTTCTATCACTGGTCACCAGAGAGAAGAGATCCATTTCTCCTTGTAAGGACACTGAAGACCATGATGAGGTCTCACCTCGATGTCCTCCAGGCTGAACAAGCCAAGTGACCTCAGCTACTCTTCATACAGCTTCCCTTCAAGGCCCTTCACCATCTTTGTTCCCTTCCTTTGGACACTCTCTAAATGCTTAATATCTTTCTTATATTGTGGTGCCCAAAACTGCCACAATATTCAAGGTGAGGCTTCCTCAGTGCAGAGCAGAGCAGGACAATCCCCTCCCAAGCTGGTGATGCTTTACCCAATGCCCCCAAGGACACGGTTGGCCCTCCTGGCTGCCAGGGCACTGCCGACTCACATTTGACTTGTCATCAACCAGGACCCCAGGTCCTTTTCCTCATTCCCCAGTCTGTACATCCAGGGTTGACCATCCCAGATACAGAATATGGCATGTTCGGCAGCACCTGCTCCATCCCGAACGGAGAGTTTCCAAGCCTGCAATGGGACACATCGCACAGACAAAGCCCTCGCACAGTGAGCGCAGGCTGCCCGTGCCTCATTCACCGGTCTGTCAGGACAGGGCGCCGGGGTCAGTTCCTCTGGAGAGACCGACCCCGGGGCCAGCCACCCCCCGTCCGTATCACCCTCCCCGCCGAAGGGGATTTCTCGGTTCTCTTTGGCTCGACCCGCGGGCCGAGGGGGCGTAGCCGGGATTTCCCGCTCGGTCCCGCCCCAAGCCCTTATAGCCGGGCTGCCCCGGCTCCGCCGGCAGCTCCGCCGGCAGTACTGGTGACTTTCCCGCATCCAGCCCCGCATCCAGCCCCGCCGCCGCCCGGGAGCCGCCGCAGAGTAAGTCCTTCGCGCCAACTGCCCGGAGCTCGGGTTTTTCCTTTTCCCCGTGTCTCCCGCTTCTCCCGAGCCGGTGCCCGGCTCCCAGCTCGCCTGCTGCGAGTCTGGGGAGCTCCGGTGCTCTCTGCTATTCCTGAGAAGGGGGAACAGGTGACAGGTGCTAAAGGTTGGGTTCTCGGACACAGCAACAGGTTTCAGTAGTTATCAGAATGGAGAATAAGTCGGACAGCTGCGAGAAGGACAGCAGCTCCAGGCACACCCCAGAGCTAGGCACAGCAAGGATATGTGTCTGGCAATTGCATTTTGACATCTGGGTCTGATTTCTGTTGCTTCTTCCCGGAATTTCAGGGCACAGGCTGCAAGTGGTGACTACTGTAGCCCTTCCACCCTCCAACTCCTTCCCCAAAATCTGGATGTAGGTCTTGGACCCCAAGGTATCCTAAACCCAGATCAGGCACCGGGATCCGGATCCAGCGTGGCATTTCCCCCCTCTCCTCTTTGTTCAAAGGCAGTGGTTTTCCCACAAACAACAGAAAAGTAATTGGATTATGAGTCGCTCAGCCTGGCTGCACTGGAAAAACACCATTTCAGTGCCTGGATCCTGGATGGTCCAGGGCAGCCCATGTGATCTGCACCTTGCCAGGATCAGTGTGCTAAGCTGGCACATTTCTTCATTGCCATGCTTTCCATTTTGTGACTAGTTTTTTCTTAGTCAGGGAAGTACCACTGCCCCTAGGACCTGCCCTTTCCCTGAGCACTGAAAAGCCTGGCAAAATTTCCTTCTATCCTTAGGCACGAGCCCCATATCCACTGTGTCAGCTCCTCAGGCACAAATTGAAAGGTTCAACCCCAGGGTTAGGATCCTAGGTGTGTTTAAAGAAGGATTTCTTTTTGAGGCTGTTGCAAATTAAGGAAGAGAATTTCTGTGGTTGGAGCATATGGCTGATCTAGAAGCCATGGTCCCTCACCATCACACCCAAGTTTAGAGCAGAAAACCTGAAGAAACCCTCATTCTCCAAAGCATTCAGCTTTCTGTCCCCACCAAAGGACTTTGAGGCTTGCCAGTTCCAATTAAACCAATCAAATGAGAGCAGAGCGCTTTGGAAAACTCAGGTTTGGATTTGCTTCAGTCACGCTCTCTGTAAAAAGATGCCTGAAAAGCCAAAGAATTTGAAAGTGCCAAGAGAGGCTCCCAGGGAATAATATGTGTGTTTCTTCTCAGTTGCTGTTAGCTCAAGCAATGAACTTTGCAAACTTCAGGCCTGAAAGCAGGTTTTGGCTTTGGGAACCGTAATATGAAAACAAAATTTCAGACAGCAGCAGCTGGTTTCTCTTTCAGAAGCAACAGTTTAAAATGATGCTGCCCAGATTTGAAGAAAGACGAAAAATGAGCATATTACAGTGCATTCCCTCTGCTTCTTCCCAATAACAATATCTGTATAATTTTCTCTTTCTCTGTTTGAAAAATTCTCACTAACAGCAGGAGATGCTGGTTTACAGGACTGTTTTCAGTTGTGCTTCAGTAACTTAGGGAAACAAAATTCTCATTTAAAAATTACTGAGGTGCTGCACAGCTATATCTACACTATTCCCCAGACAGGTGATAACAAGTTTAATGCTGATTTAAAGCATCTCAGGCCAGGTGAGATGCTGTGGGATCCTCTGCCACCTCTGCCACTGGCATTCCCCTGAGTCCCTCATCACCCCCAGCTCTATGGGGGTACCCCGAACTGCTGAGGCACGTGGACCGAGTGCCCTGGGAAGACTCTGCTCCTGCCTTGGCTTCTTAACTGGAGACATAAGTTTTATTCCCCCTCAGCTTTTGACTCCACTAAAAGCAGAGCTTGGTCACCCTCAGAATGGTGCTGGACTACATTGTGGTGGGTGTCCCCCAGGGGTCTGCAGACAGGAGCACGGATGTGAGCAGCACAGTGAAGTGTCAAGGTGGGGCTCTGGGTGGCCCAGCTTGTTTATAGACTGTGATTTTCCAGGCAGAGCCAAGTGGAAGCCAGTGGTGTCTCTACTCAATATTTAATCCACCTACCCAAAATTGTAGAAAAGAACCCCACCTCCTAGGAGGGCTTTCCAACTTGCAAAGATTGGGGCTGGCATCTACATATACTCTTTGCTTTGAGTAATTATCAGCTTATTTAGGAGTCACCACACAGTCTGAGGTTCACTAAACTCAGTGTCTGCACCACTCTGCTGCTAAAAAAGATGGTTTGACCCAGTGCAAGTTTCTTGTGTGTGGGCAGAAGTAACCCCACTTCCACAGGGAACGGGTGGGGGAGGAATGGCTGATGCATATGGAGAGAATAAACTTTGTTAAATAACTCTGGATTTCTGAGAGGCTCTGGGAGAATGGGGAATTTCCACTAAAACGAGAGTTAAATCCTTGTGACCTAGGATGTCAGTCCGCTTGAGAGGACAAAAAATCCCAACAAATGTTTGTTAATACTGGCAGCAGCTCAGGAGAAAGAAGTAAAAAAAAAAAATCAGGAAAAAATTTCAGAGTAGGGATGATTAGTCAATCTCTTCCCCAAGTGTCTCTGGCACGCCATGAGCTGCCTCTCACGAATGAGCTCGTTCCTGAGTGTGCTGCATGAAAGCTGTCTCCTTTGAGGAGGAAAAGGAGAAAATGGGAAGCCACTGTGCCAAGAGTGGCCTGGGTCCTTCTATGTCGTGGCTTTGCACCAAGAGTTTCCGTGTTCCTTGCTGCCCACCCCAGAAAAGCTCCACCTCAGAGATACGTGCTGTGATCAGCATCATGGGGAGAGCTTGCTCTATCCCACTGCAGCTACACCAGCAGTCACAGCACCACTGTCCTAATGCTGCAGGACATCTGTACGGGGTGGCAGAGGATGCTGTGTGAGCTGTGCTACTGTTCTGATTGGAAACTGTAAGCTGAATATACTATGTCAAAAATAATTGGAGCTAAAGACTCCCCTGGCACAAACCATAGTGCCACATAATAATGAGGATGATGATAACAGTAAATTAATAATAATATTAAGTTTGGAACAATGTCAACTCTTGACCTTAAATCATCACATTTCCCAAGACTTGAATTGGAGCTCTGTGCCGGGGAAGTGATTCAGCATTTCCCTGGTGTTAACTTCTAAAAGAGTTAGGAGCCTGCTGGAGTTTTAACAGTCTTTAATTTGCGAGCAGAACACAGGCATACAGGAGCAGTCCATGGCCCTCTGGGCCAGAGCCAAGTTCCTGGTGTGTCCTGTCTGCCACGGAGAGCAGGAGCAGATGCTGATGGAGGCAGAAGGTGCAGTGCTAGCACAGCATTTCCTGCCTGTGGCCTCCAGATGTAACAAGCACCACCTCCTTTTATCTGAGTATTTCTTGTAGAAAGTGTGAGGTTTTCTTCTATAAGAAAGTTTCTTATAGGAAGTTTCTTATAGGTATTTCTTACAGTAAGTGCATCGCTATCTAACAATAAAGAGAAGAGATGGAGGGAGGAGTTTTTAATACTGCTTGCCATTAAGGCTGAGGCTGCATTTCAAGGCAAAAGTGGGAGCTGGGGTTTTACTGCTGGTATTTCCTGCTGCAGGGACAAACATAGGCCAACCAGCAGTGACACACTGATAATCACTGGGCAAGCATTCAAGCTGGCCAAATGTGAGTGAGCATCGACAGCCTTACTTAGATGCTTAAGGCTGTCTCTTTCAGATCATTACCAGGACAAAGTTCTGACAGATGTTAAAACCTTTTAACCAGCTTAATTGTTCTGTTGTGGACTCTCTTTTTTGTAGTGTCACTTAAGTGGTTTTCAAAGATACATTGCATTCACCCTAGCATTGAAGAAGAACCAAAGCTGTTTTGAAATGCTCCTTTCTGATCATCATTCATCAAAAGACCTTAGGCTTTTGGAAAGGGAGAGGTACTTTCATTGGTTAAAAAACAAACAAACAAAACAAACCAATAAATGCTTTGTTTGAAATAATAAGAGACAGACAAAGAACTTGGCTGAGTCTGTGCTTGAAAAACAGGAAGGAAGGGATTTGGCAAAAATAATCTAAACACAGTGTTGTATTGGGAAATGCAGACTGGGAAAAGAGCCCTACAAAAACTAAGAAAGCCTAAATCACTTATAGAGCATCTCTCTTACCATGATGATTTTTTTTCCCGGTGGCAATGTGTCAAAAAGGAGCTCTTTTCCGCTGTTTCTAGGATTCCAGTGGGGCATCCTGGAGTGAAATGCAGAGGGTTTCCTCACTCCCCACCTTGTCAGTACATGTGTTGAGCACAGCTTCAGCCATGGCACACTGCTGCTGGCACACTGAGATTAGCTCAGTTGGTTAGAGTGTGGTGCTAATCATGCCTTGGATGTCGTTTAATTCCTGTATGGGCCATTCACTTAAAAATTGGAATTGATAATCTTTATGGGTTCTTTCTAACCCAGAATATTCTGTAATTTGTGTCTGCTGAGCTCTGGTGCTCAAGCTCCCTTTCCTTGTTCATTTAACTGGCCCTGCAGCCCTGGAGCACTAGGGCTCTGCTGAGCAGCCACCTGACACCAAAACCTGATGCCTCTGGCAGCCCCTGTCATCCCACCTGTCCATAGTAGCACCTGAGGTTTAGCTTTTCACTCTGCCACAGGTCACAGACAACCAGTTTAGCTGAGAACCACCCAGATTTTGCACACTACTCCCCCTTTATCTCCTTCCCAAATGAGTTTTCATCTTTGTTGCGTTTTAAAGGCAATAGCATTACTAATCCTGAACACAACCTGGCATCCAAAGCAGGGAGCAGGAAAGCTGTCAGTGATGCCAGGCTCTAACTGCTCTCTGTACCATCTAGCTGCTACCACTAACTTGCTGTTTCAAAGCTCTACAAGCTGCTGGGAGCCAGCAGGAGGAAACACAATTAAAATGAAAAGCCACAATCTTCCAACCAGTTTGCCCAGAAATGAGTATCATGGTTTGTATTAGTGTGATACATGTCAACAGTATAAACTTAACAAAGGTATTTAAAGATCACCACTCTGTGGCCTTATAACTGAAGCCAAATTCTTCCTTTATTTAAAGCCTAATTCTTCTGCCCTTACTCAGTACAAGTAAGCCAAAACTTTCTTGCCTGAGAGTTCTCCATACAGAAGTGTTCTGGTCTCCTAGAAAGTCACTTTATTTATTAAAATGTTATTAGAATAAGGATTGGAAACTATGAGTCACTTTATTTATTTGCAATAATTACATAATTATACAAAATAACACCAATTGTCATAAGTTGTGCAAATAAATATTTAGCAGTATATTAAATTATATATGAACATAAATAACTCTAACTATGAATTTTGGAAATACATTTTAACAATAACAAATTCCTGTTATTAATTATTTGTAGTGCAGGAGTGTTGGGGGTAGAGTAGGACAATGGCAGGATAATGTCTGTTTAAGCAAGGCTAAATCACCCTAATCCTCATGCCTTGTTCCTGTTTTCCCTTAGCAGAGATCAGCAAAAAAAGGCCCTGGGGAAGGTGGGAATTGATCCCAATGCCATATAACAGTATGAGAGTTTTGTGGTTGCTCTGAAGAGGCACAGGACACTTGTCCTGCCCATCCACATTCGTGGGCAGTATCCATAGTCACATCCATAGCTGTGGAAAGCTCTGCCCTCCTGTATCTGTACAAGCTCAAGGTCTCAAATCAGGCCATCTGAATCACCCTTAAAATGACTCTTTGATTTTCTCTAGGTTCTTTATTAGACCAGAGAGCTGCTTCCATTCTCTCAGTTACCTGGGGTGACATTGCTCAGGAGCTCCCTTGCAGAGCTGTGATCATTCCAGACATGCAGCATTCTCCACACTGCCCACACGTATGCCTTGCCACATTGTTCCACGGTATTTTTCTGGCTAACTGTTACAATCTGATCAATTCTTTTTCTGAAATTTACAGGCTAGAAGGAAAATGATGAAAATGTTACCCTTTTTCCAAAGTGGTCCTATTGGAATACGCAGTGGATCAGAGAGTTGCATTGGTCCAAACAGGCAGTTTGAAAACCCTTCGGCATCAGTAGCTGAGCAAGTCCCTGCCTGTTCTGAATCTTCTGTAGATGAGATCTGGTCCAGGAACCAGGAGAAGATGAGTGAAAGGCCAGAGGCAGCCTGCAGAGCTTCACGTGCCTCTTCCATCACGAGCAATGAGAGCTGCATCTCTGCTGGAGACAGCCCTGAAAAGGGGAGAGGAATAACGGGAATCCTTAGAAGTGCATTTAAGAAAATTAAAAAGACCAAGCCACCCAGTGGTAAGTGCTCTTCCATTCTCTTTGTGCTACTTCAAGGGCCATAGTTACTTCTAGAGAGGCTGCTCGAGGTGGAGAATTGTCCCCTGGAGAAGCGAGGGCACCGATAGATTGAAGTGACTTTTCCAAGAAGCCTGGGGAAACATGGGCTGAGGGAGACATGACATCCAGTTGTAGACCTTTGATACCAAGGCCACAGTCCATTGGGAACTGTCAGTTTGCAGGTTTTCTGTCCAAAACTTATTTCTACCTCTCATGGGGGCACAGAGTTCTGATGGTGGGTGAGAAACCAAGGCATACCTCTCAACTCTGTTCCTCCATGAAACCACCACCCTGTGAAATCACAGAATCACAAAATGGTTTGGGTTGGAAGGGACCTGAAAGATCATTTATTTCCAACCGCTCTGCTCTCCCAGTCTCCTTCCAGGAACAGGAGTAAGCACCACATGTAGGTCTTTCCTGGGATTGATATATGAACATAGAGTTTCTCCAGTTGCAGGCACTGGTCCTGCAGGATACTTGGGGAGGTATTGGAATACCTGCTTAGAAAAACCCAGAACCAGAGAGGAACGTGTCTCTTGTTACCTCATTCATAAATTTGGCAAGCTGTACCTTAAAATAAGTTCATTTTGTAGCACTGCCTCCTTTATTGTGGGGTTCTTACAAAATCGTGTTGTTTTAGTACAAATTATCTCATTTCCAGACAAGCCTTTACCTGTCTAATTGGTGTCTCCTTCTCCGTGTGTCAAATGTTTTCCCTAACTGGTGCTTTTCCTTCTTGGCCTTGAATTTGCTGCTGAAAACGGGCCTTTTGTGCCTTTGTTCTTATCACAGCATTGACCCATTCCCAGTATCTGCAACCAGAACTGCAGAAAATATTTCAGATGAGATACCACCAATGCCTGGTACAATATGTTACCATTTTCCTCTCTCAGCTGGGCATTCCTCACTAGATTCATCCTGGGGTCATGACTGACATTTTCACCATCTCCTCCCAGTAACAATTTACAAATTCTCCAGGCATCTCTCTTCCTCCTCCGTTTCAAGCTGATTCACATCCAGCTTGAAGCAGAAAATCCTATTTGTTGCTAAGTAACTTTTGTTCTATTGTATTTGTATCTTGTATTTTGTGCTATTAAATTTCAGCCCATTTACTATTCAAGTTATCCCATTGTTCCTGTAAAATGCACCAAGCCCTCATTTCAATAATGTCTCTGTGTAATCAGCAGATGCCAGTAGGGTACTCCCAGCTTTTTTGCCACAGCCTCTAATGAGAATATGAAGTAATATGAATTTCATGGGTAATGTAAGCTTTCTCCAGCCAGGGTCCTCCATGCAAACTTTACACACCTAACAAAACTTGTTTTGGGACATCATTTCTCCAGCTTAACAAATAATTTCCCAGATTGCATTGTCTCAAGCAACAGGCTGTAGTTTAGGTAAGATAGTTCATTTGTATTTATCTTGCCTGCTAAATGTGTCCTTCAAAACAATTTCACAGGTCAGGTTGTGCCAATCTATTTCTGGAAAACCCATGTGGTATTTCCTCTACCGTATCCTATTTAGCTACATCTTTCCATCTACATTTTTTCTAAAGCCATGTTTCTGACTAGAGATCATATTAATGGAAAGGGGATAATCAATAAATAAATAAATAAATGTCTTCACAAAGCTAAATCCTGGAAAAAATTATAGGTAGCTCATGAATAGCTGTCCATATGCAACACACTGGTGATGGATATTCAAATTGCCATTGCCCCAGTTAAAAGCAAGCTAGGAATAATGTGGTCTTTAAATATACAGATTTTCTATATGGTGAAGGAGCACAAGATCTAGCATTTTAGAAATACAACCATTTAAAAAAAATATTCCAGAACTATAATTTTTTATAAAACAGAAATTCAAGTCTTCACTCTTGGGTAAAGAAAGGCTGTTCTTTTTTCACCAGTCAAACAAGTCATGGTTCTCATTGGAGAGCAAAAGCTTTGTGATGCCACTCAACATCTGATTGTCCTGGAGAAGAGCCTGTTTAGCAAAAGTGAGGAGGGTCTGAACACCAGCCAGGAAGACATCGAGTCTGTCTATGAAGTTCTGAAGCACAAAGTCTTCAGCATCTTGAAAGACTCCATGCTGATAGTGAAAACAAACCCAGACCTGCTGCAGCAGGCAGTGGAGGCTCTGAAAGAGCAGGAGAGAGAAGATCAGAACTACATGTCAGAGAATTCACCTGACCAAAACATGCAATTTAGACCTAGAAAATGGAAAGAGCTTTGGATGGCTACAGTAAAGGAGTCAGTAGAGGCTCGAATGAAAGACACAAGCCGTACTCCTATAAATGAGAACCTCTCTGCAGTTGGCCAAAACCTCCTGCACATGGGAAAGACAATGAAAGAAGATTTGACAGTGGTTGTAAAGTACATTAAGCAGCTTTATCCTCCTGAGTTTAATGTGTTCAGCATATATGCAGAATTCTACCACAATTGTTTTGCCTCCCAGGCAAAGAAAAGTGCTGAGTCTCATCTGGAAGACAAGGATATTTATCTTCTTCTCTCATGGGTGCACAACTTATATCCAAAGTAAGTGAGACTTTTACACATGTTTATCCAAACACAGGTTCACTGCCTGCAAAACCAGGCATTTGCTTGATTTATGGATTAGTATCACTGCAAGGCAGTCCAGTACCTGGCTAGGTTCTGGTATCACTGGTGATGTGCTGAGTTACCCTAGCTGGCCAAGAAAGCTGGAAGGGAAACACTCATGACTGATAGTCTGTAACTGAAGGGCTGATCCCACCATTCAGGCTTCTGGGCAACATACATAGATGTTTAGAGCTTTACTTGTGGGGTAAAGTGGTCAGGTTGATTGCCTTGATATCAATTCTAGTTGCACATTTTAACTCAGTCTTAGAAAATTTGAAAATTTCAGCTCTCTGGACCACAGGGAAGACAATAAACGGAATAACCTGAGATGCAATTCTCCTGGGCATGGAGGAGGTTGCTTAGGTGTTACCCATAGTCTATGCTCTCCTCCCAGTTAGGAGACCCAGGCGTGCACACTTGAGAGAGGACATCATCAGCCAAGAGTCACCCTTCATCCTAACAAACCTTGTATGATATAGAATTAAAAGTATTCCTTGTTGTGGCTTATAGTACTGGATGGAGAATTGAGGGCTCTCATTTCTTAGGTGAAAACCAGTAATGTTTCTTCTATTCTAAAGTCATTCAACCTTCACCTCCATTTTTTTCACTGATAGAATATAATGAGTCAGTGTTGATCCTGGAAGTTTTCCAGAGCCAGTGTTATGCTCTAGGTCAGGATATTCAGGCCTGAACCAGCATGTGTTTGGAAATCAGTAGCTGTGAGGAGGGGGGCTCAGCCACAGCAGCGCAGCCCAGCTCCGGGGATGGTGTTGGCCGGGGTAGCAGCTGCTTTGTGGGGTGTTTCCAGAGGTCACATCCAGGTGTTTGCTGAGGGACCACCTCTCTCCATGGCCAGCAGCAAAGGGAGCAATGAAGAGAAGGAGGAGGGCTGCACAACAGCCTGGCCCCAGCTTCCAGTGTCGTAGCAGAAGTGGCCTGTGTGCAGGAAGCAGGGCAGTGCACCCCTGTGGAGCTGGGTGATGTGCAAACACAGGACTCAGGAGACATTCAGGGTTATTCTCTTCAGTTCCAGAAGGAGAGGCTGCTTCCACATCAGCTCCCACAAGTGCTGTCCTGAGCTCCCCAAGGCTGGCAGGTCTATTTTCTCACAGCTGCTCAGGAGCACCCAGCTCAGCCAGCACATGGTGGCAACAGGACAGCAGGGTATGAAAGCACCCACTGTGTTCCCAACCAGCCACAAAACACCAGCTTTTCATCTCCTTATGTCTCTGTAGTGATGGAGAGAAGTCATGGTCCAAGGGCTAGACCCTCCTGCTTGCTTCAGGTCCCCCATGCCCATCAGAGCACAGTGGCTGGTGCTCAGGAATTCAGAAGATCATGACTCCCTTCCCAGGGTTTCCTGTGGTTCCACCCTCACAGGTTCCACCCCTGGCACATATTCAGCTCCCCCAAGTCCTGCCCAGACTAAGGACAATGTACATTTCCATCTGTTTTTTCACTGATATCCTCAAAAATGTTAGTGATTTGCATCAACAGCTGTCTTCAACTACACTGCCCTTGGAAAATATGATTGTTTGGCTCTTTTCCTTCCAGGGATATGAGAAAAGATCATGCTTTAGCCAAGGAGTTGGATAAAGTTAAGCTTGGAAGCCTTTTGCCTTCAAGTCTGAGCAAAGAGCTTGAAAAAAAATACCTTGACAGTGAAGAGGTGAGAATCTGTTCAGTTGCTCCTCTTCCCTTTGCTGCTCCCATATGACTTCTTGGAGAAGCTGTGACTTGTCCTGCACACACAGTTCTCACCTGTGAGCCATACACCCTACACGCCCTTCCAGAGAGAAGTAAAAGCTTTTGTTTGGTTTTGGGACACAGGTCAGCTTTCTGCTAGATGGGACTTGCAAAGCAAACTTCTGCTTAGCCCTGGGAGCCATCAGAAAAGAACTGTCCTGTTCTTGTAAACTGTATGGGGGGGGGGGGGGAATCCAACAGCTGATCTTTATGGGCAACTTTCCAATTGCCTGTTAAATCTCCAGAGGGATTTGTAATCCCTCTCATAGTAATATCAAAAGGATCCCAAATTACTTCTGGTCTCTGCAGAGGTCCCAGATCTTGGGTGAGTGCAAAGCATGGACATCTGGTCTTGAAAAATCTGCTCCTTTGATGGAGAATTTCTTGGTCTGCAGATGATAAAAGTGGCTCTGTTTTTTGTATCACTTAATAGAAACAAGAAGCAACTTCTACAGTACTCCCATAGCTCAGTGCTTTTGGCATTTGGGGTTGGAATTCCTGGAAAATGAGAAGATAAGTTCCAGACTTAGATGTAGCTGTGATGGTTTGCATATGGGAGAGGTGGTGTGAGGTCTGCAAAGCCCATGAGCAAGGCACTGGGAGATCAGCAATATGTACCAGACACTGTACAGACCATTTCCAAAACCTCACTGCAGTGTGCACTAAGAGGGGTCAGAACAGAGAAAACCTGAGAGCATTTACTTTCATTCTCCAGAGCTTGTAAGGCATCAGAAGTGCTCATGAAAAAGAATTGCAAAACCAGGTAGCACTGACTGTGACACACTGGTAATGTGTGGTTGGGGGGATTTAGGCTCTGGCACATGCAGCTGCCTGCAACCTTCCTACTCACCACTCCCTTCCCTGCCCTCCTAATCCCCACTGATGTGGTGGGGTGATGGGCAGGGACATAGACCTTCATCTTCATTCCTGCCTTGAAATACTCAGCTCACTGTTGCATTGGTGGATATTGTGAGGGGGTTGTCCTTGCTGCTATTTTGAAGTGATGGGTTAACCATCTTGTAACAGGGAGCCTTTACTTCCCAGCCAGAGCCAAGGAAAAAGTCTGCTGAGCCAGGCAAGAGGTGGGTGGGCAAATACAACCTGCACAAGGCAGGAGCTGCTGCATCCATGTTATGGTAAATGTTGTTGTTCTTCTTTCCTTAAAGGTTACTGTCAAAAATTCTCTGAGCAAGTGTTTAGATAAAGAAATCCAAAGATGGAAAGAGGACAAAGAACCAGAGAAGCTAAATGGGCATTTTCAGAGTGAACTCCTAGGAATATTTGTTATCCAGGTAATACAGAGCTATATTAAAAATAAACAATGCCATCTCTTACCTACTTGGGATTTGAGACCAACTGTGGAAAGCAAAAGACTAAGTCACTTCTTTGGGGCAGTAGCAGAGGTGGGTGGTACAGGGGAGCCGAAACTCCCATGGTCTGGCATGGCCCTAGTGTACCACATGCTGCAGGCAAATTCCTCTATAAGCAAAATAAGAAGGAATGCTGACTTCATTCTCCCTGTGCAGTCTCTTCTGCATCCCCAGCAGCAGAGACACAAGTGGTCCTTTGCCAAGCAAGGAATCTGTTGCTTGCTCTCAGGGAGACTGTCACAGGCGGAGCTGCCCTTTTCCAAGCTCAGCGCTCTCCCTCCTCTGCCTGCAGAGAATTAGTCAAGCATATTTTTTAAAAAATAAACCTTTCATATGATGAGGTCGTTGTGATTAAATTGTATTTTAATGCCATCATATGACATTCAAAAAAGAAAAAAAAAGAAAAGAACAAAACCAAGTATCACTTTCCCTACTTCCTCAGCTATTTTACAGAGTTTCTTTCATGCCTCTTTCTTCTGTGCCTCTCCCCATTTGAAAAGGAAGTTCAAAACTGGCTTGAACCCACTAAGTACATATAGCTGCTCTGCATGGTCCCTGGCTCAGTTGCAGGAGGGATGCAGGAGAGCTGGGTACAGTTGCCTCAGTGAAGGATCTGCAGCCTCTTTGACCAGCCAACCTGTCTTTTCCAGAGCAGGCAGCATTTAATATTGATCTTGCTTGTTTGTTTGTTTGTTTTTTAGAGCATCTACAGTGGCCAGAAGCGAGCCCAGGACATCAGCAGCGCTGTGGGGGAGGAGCTGTCTCAGCGCCTGTTGAAGGAGCTGCCTGCCTTCCTGAGGAGGTGCGGTAAGGCAGCCGTGGGCAGCGGGGCTGGCAGAGACACCCGGGCATGCACTCACCCACCTCTCCTCTTCCTATCTCCCCTCCAGCTACAGGGATGCTTTCGAAGACTTTAAGGAGAAAAGTAAGAAGCACAGACACTACAGGCCTATACTGATTGCAAATATAAACAACTGCTGGAATTTTAGGTAAGGGTCCAAAAGAAAAAGTTTTCTCCTTCCTCTGCAGGCAACGTATAATAGTGTGATAGAGGGGAGGTACTTCAGAGTGAGCAGAGATAAATCTATCTGCCTGCAGAGGAAGGTTTGGAGACCTCTGAATTTCTCTATCATTTGAGGATAGATTATTCTGACCTTGCTGATATTTCCTTGCAGAGAATACACAGAGAAAAACATGGCAGAGAAGGACGACAGTAGAGCCGATATCCTCAGCACTCTTGGCGATATTGAAAACAGCGGCTTTGACGTGCTGCTTCAACAGCTGTTTGCCCAGCTGAAGGTACTGTTTCCATGCCCCACACCCTCCTGCCCCATGGCTCAGCCGGTGCCAGGGCAGGGCATGTTCTCCTGCTCTGCTATCTGTTGCTCAAATCTCTGATTCAAATCAGCAAAGTTCAGAAGGCTCTGGGCCAGGGCACAACGTCAGTCCCAACCCACACTGCTTCTGGAAAACTCCCACTAACCTCTCCTTGAGCTGGTCCTCAAGCCTGAAGGCAAAATGGGGCGCAGTGACACAGGCATGACTGTGCAGGTGACATAACTCGTGCTGATCGCATCTGAGACAACGGGCTGCAGGAGGGAGAGTCTAAGCCTGCAGCTGTTTACTCTCCAAACTGTAGGAAGCCATCACAAATGGGATAAACTGCAATTACACAGCTTTTGGCTTCTTCATAAAGGTGACCTGAAGGGCAAGTTATGCTTCTACCTTTTTTTTCTTAGTGAACATAACACAAACTTTTTAAGTTACACAATTTTGGTGGAGGGGAAGGAGGCGTATGAGCTGGGAATGTTCAGCCACAATCTCTCCTGCTTTCTCTGTAGAGCCTTTTGGAATGCATAACAGACCAGGGTTGCTTTTTTTTTTTTTTTTTTAAATTTTCATGGTTATTTACTGTGGATGAGAAAAATTGAAAACCTCTCCTAATGATGCATTTTTTTCCCCCTGATTGTTCTATAATTCTCTAATCAGACAAGATGGTGTGGACAAAACATTAAAAATGTGGAAATAAAAAAAAATAACATCTCTAATGTGAGCCTTTTGAGCCCTTGGTCCTCTCCATCATGAGGAACCAACAAGGGGACACAGTCTCCTCTTCCCCCACCCCTGTAAGCCATTGTCACACACCCCTGCACAGGACTGCACGCTGCCCTCTTGCTATGTAAGATACTGTACACATAGAAATGCTAAATATAACTGTTCATAGGATATGCTTTGAAGCAACTTAACAGATTTTCCTTTTTTTCAGCCAATGTATAAGAAGTTCACAGAAAATAAGTGGGACTTCAGCAACGAAATTATGAACGAGATAATTAAAACCACCAGCAAACATATTTCAGACTTCCGGACGTTAAAGGACCCTTTCTACCACGTAAGTCCAAGAGAAATATCGGAGGGATTCCAGCGTGCTGAGGCTGCATTTTCAGCTCTGATACTCTGCAACTCAATTTGCCTTGACCAACTTGCCTTGAGCTGGTGAGACAGCCCGACATCTGAGAGCTGCTCAGGCAGTGTGCAGTTTACCTAGATTAGGCATATAAATCTTACTCTTCTCTGACAGAAGCAGACTCCTGTAGCTCTGCTGCAGTGTTTGCAGAGGAAACCACCCCTGATGTCAAGAGAGTGCTTTAGAGACCACCCAACATATGGCTTTATTTATAGATTTGGTTTAGC
This sequence comes from Platyrinchus mystaceus, assembly GCA_035041135.1. Classification (NCBI taxonomy): domain Eukaryota; kingdom Metazoa; phylum Chordata; class Aves; order Passeriformes; family Tyrannidae; genus Platyrinchus; species Platyrinchus mystaceus. The sequence goes on from JAWWLV010000179.1 coordinate 54,153,109, forward strand.
AGTCTTGAAACACAGATGCAGTTGCATGGTTCAGTCTCATTGCTCCTTTGATTGCCCTAAGGACTGGAGGATATGGATGCAACTGGGACAAATCCCAGATAACTGAGCCAGAACCACATCTTCAGTGGTGCTGGAGTATATAGGAAACATCATTGTATAAAACAATATTTGATTTCCTGCCTTTGTCTTTTTAGTAGCCGAAACAAATTGATGATGTTTTGTGTATTAGAGAGAAGAACAGGAAGAGCAGCATGAATTCCTGTTTCTCTCTAATACTATTACTTCTCAAGCCCATGGAGATCTTTCCTTCACTTTAAACTCTTCCCAGAAGGAAACAACATTTGGAAATTCCCATAGTTCATTAGAGTACAAAGAAATTCTCGGTATCTAGGATGTGGCGTAACCAGCCTTGGGAGGTTGGCAACCAGCACTGTTCTGACATGTAATCAGCAGCAGGCATTGGTGGGGCATGTCTTACAGCACCCAAGATGACTTTGTCCCCCATCCAGCCTCATGGTTTGTCTTGTCCCCAAGCAAAAGAGAGATGGGTGATTTCCTCCTCTGCTTCCCAACAGGCTATTGTTGAGAAGATCCACACCCATTTGGTTAAAGAGTACATCGTGAGGCTGCTGAAGAGGAAAGTCAGCCTGAAAACTCCAGCACAGCAGCAAAATCTGGCCCAGCAGATCTCCAAGAATGCTGCTGACTTGGAAGCCTTCTGCATGAGCAATGTATGTGAGTGCTTGCCATGAACATAAGAGAGCAGGGCATAGACACACTAAAAAACAAGGAAATAAGTTTTCTGGGGCCTCTCCTTAACCTTTCCAACTCAGTTTAATTTCCTGGAAGCCAGGACCTTAGGCAGAAAGAGGTCTCCAAAAGTCTACAGGCAGGAAGGCTCCCCTGCCACCACCCTGCCCCTCCCTGGTTGGAGAGACATGATTTCATCCTCCTTTGACCCATTGGCAGTTTCCTTTAGAAGGTTTATATTAATAGGGCCAGAAGATGTACATAATCTTTTCAGGTTTCAGTACAACTTCCATGAAGTCTGGGTTTTGACTGTGTTATGATCCAATTACTGAGATATGCCTCTGCCTGAATTAAGGTGCAAACAAGACCATAGGCTGAAGTCAATAATAAACAGTAAATGTGAGGTAGAGAAATAGAAAAAAATAGAAAAGAGTGGGAGGAGAGAGAGATGGACAGACAGATCAAGCAGAAGATAGTCAGCATCCATGGATCCAGTGCTATCCTGTTGGTCCCTCTTCACCCTGGTCTTCTCAGGGGGAGGGGTACCAGAGTCATTTTTCTGGAGGTACCACCTTTATACTATCCAAGTTCCAGGTATCCATAAGGTGGTTGCAGATGCTGTTCCCAAAACTTGGGGTGATATGTGTGTGAACAGTTGCTTCCTTTCCCACAGTTTGCCATAGTGGGAGTTTTTGTTGGGATACCTTAGGCAGGATGTGCTAACCAGAGCTCCCCTTGCAAGGCCTCAAATTAGCACCTTCCTGTCATAATTGTCTCCTTCTGTGCTTATCTCAGGTTCCTGCTGTGGTGGCTTATCTTATGGCAAGTTCCTTCTGTGGCCTTGACAGTGTTTTGAGACAGGCAGCTGTGCTCTTTAAGTCCTTACAGATTCTTCCTCTCACCCCTAATTTCTCTCACTCTGCTGCTTTTAAGTCAGGCAGAGGCTAAAGTAGGCAGCACAGAGTCTCTGGTGCACAAGGGATTCCTCCACAGGAGCCATGGCTGAAACACACCTCTTTGTCCTCTGAGATCACTTCCCTCCTTCCTCTAAATTTGCCTGAAAAAAATCCTAAAAGCTAAGCCAAGCCTGGTCCTCCAACACCCCTTGAACATTTGACTGGAGAAGGAACAAGCCCAAGTTTCACACAGTGTGGGTGGGAGGTCAGGCAGCAGTATCTTGGGAATTTCAATGGCCAGGAAAAAGGTCCATTTAGGGCTTTTACCTGAGAGGGCAGGGAGTGGATTTTGGCAATGCCTGGAGATGCTAAAGTCAGGGTTGTGTGTGGAGCTGGGAGAAAGCAGCACATGGCAGTGCGTTACGTGGCCTGTCAGACCTTGTACACACATTGGGCAGTGGAGAAACCCAAAGAAAAGGAAACATGGAGGGAGGGAAGAGCAGAGAGAATCTGTCAAGGTGGATGTGGAAATCTCAGTCTTTTGGCAAACCCTACATCTCTTGTGTAACAGAATTAAAAACCATCAAAAAGCTAATCCAATTTTTCCAAGGCTGGCCCAGGTGGAAACATCACTGAAAACAATTGAGACACCTCAAATCACTGACCTGTCCTTCCTCCTTGCCAGGAAACAGCCTCAGGAGCCTGCTCTTAGGCTGGGCAGAGGTTTGCACCCCCACGATGTCTTGCTAACCACTTTCTCTTCTCCAGGGATCTCAAGCCACGTGGCTGAATTCAGTGCTCCCCAAACTGGCTGAAATAATCCGACTTCAGGATTTAGGTGCTATTAAAATTGAAGTTGCAACACTCGCCACAACATACCCAGATATCCGGTAAGAGATGATGAAACAGATTTGCTAATATTCTGTGGAATTTTAATTGAGCCAGGAAACAGTCAAATAGGGATATAGGTGACATTTATATAGTCTGAGCCTATGGAAATGGGTGGGGGCTGCCTGCCAGGCTGTGGCAATCCCAGTGCCAAATGGACAACAGAGGAAAATATGAATAAAAGCCTATTTACATATTCCAAATTCTGGCCTGATTTTCTCCTTTGCCTTGGAGATTCTCTTCTCTACCCCAAACATCCCAGGATGGTGCTGGGTCCTGTGTAGGATTGCCAGATGCTGAGCTGGCCCCCACCAGGGACCTCAGTGCCTGTGCAGGGTGGGGGGCCACATCCTGATGTGGAGGTGTGTGGAAGGAGATAACACCTGCCCGTTTCTCTTTCACAGCAAAAGGCACCTGGAAGCGTTCCTGCACATCAAAGCCAATTTGTCCCGAAGTGAACAAAAAAGCATCCTGGGCTACTTGGCAGACAGCAAAGCCTCCACACCGCCCAGGGCCACGCTCTTCTCCAACGTAAACGTGTCCTAGGCCAAGGCACCCCTTGGCACTCCGTTGTGCTGGACTGTCAGGTGAGCCACGGATGGAGCCCCTGGACCAACACACAGCGCACACTGCCATCTTTTCCTATGGAAAGTGCTTTGTTTTAATCTGGTGCTCAGCACCTCTCTGGGAATCGTCGTTCTCCGTGTGGAGACAGGCGGAGGGTGCGCCCACGAAAGATGCAGTGCCCTCAAGGACTGGGGCTGCTCCTCACACCAGCCATGGATTCCCCCCAGAGTCTTCTTGGTGCCACCACGTTCTCTGCCTGGACACTGCCCTGGTGCTCTGACCTCCATCTACCTCTCAGGGTGCCATGAAGGCCACATCGCCAACTCCCCAACTAGCCCAGACCAACCAGGCACCTCCTGTGTAGGTTTTTTTTGTCTCTAAAGAAATGGAGGGAAACAAAAACTCAAGCCAAAATTCAGAGATGTTGGAAAAGTCCCATGTGAGCATGTTTGCACCCCATTTGCCTTTCTCAGAGCCATGCAGGGCAGCTGTGTTAGGCTAAAGGGGGAGGCTCCGGGTTTCTGGTGAGGAAGAGCTGTAGTTCAGCCATGGAGGGCTCTTGCCATCCCCCCCACACTGTGGAACCCCAGACCCAGGACTTAGACTGGCCACAGCTGCACACTCTATCTCAGCAGCAGCACTACCCAGGGGCATCAGGGTTTCTGAACTGGCCCTGGAGAGCAAGTGCTTCCTTCACCTCTGTGAGGTGGGAGCACCTGACCCCCTGGCAGACAACCCCTCTGCAGTGACCCCATCCAGTGCATGTGCACAGAGTGGCACCCTGCTAACTGAGGTTGGGAGCAAGCTGCCTGTTGCAAGGGATTGTGAGGGCTAAACCTTAGCATCTAGTAAAGCACTTGGATATTACCGAAGCCCTTCCTTACCAAGGAGAAGACTTTTCCAGACCCCATTAACAACACAGTCTTTAAGTGGGGTGTGGAACTGGTCTCAAATGCCATCAAAATATACTGAGCACCCTGTTTGCATCACCATTCTCTTGCTGGCTCTTTCCCCTCTTGATGTGAAAACACAAATGGGTCTCTTGTGAAACTGTATTTTGTTTTTTTAACAGCCCAGTTTTTCTGGAAAGCTAATCTCTTGCCAAAACAATAGTGTGTTTAGTTGGAGACCTTTCCCTTCTGTTTTTTTTCTGTTTCAACTTTTGTATCAGTCTGTGGAAAGTCAGTCCAGAAGGAAGACGCATGATGACACTGCAAACTATATCATATATTTATATGCATATGCAGCATACCACTGGTGTATTTTTGCATCCAATTTTATTTTTTTCTCAGAGATATTAATTTGTAATGTTTATATTTAAACAGTATTCAAATGTGCTAGAAAACTGACTCATTTATTCTGTCTCTGGCTGTTGTTTACTGTGTTGCCACATGTAGTTCTATGTCTTTCTTCAAAGGGCCAATCCTTCCGCTACTCCCAGCCTGCTGTGGTGAATATCACCCACGGGTTCCAAATAGGGAGAGTCTTGCTGGACCATAGAAAGGCTGGTAGAGGCACCCTCTGTACTGTGTCTGGGTCTCAGAGCCTGGCTTTCCTTGCTCTCTCGAGCAAGGGCTGCCATGTACACCGTGTTTACGGTATCTAGTAAAACAAGATCCAAAATGTCAGCCTCTAAGCACTAGCACACTCTCAATGTTGAACAATAAAAAGATATGCATTTGACATACCTCTCATCCTTACTGCTCTGGCACTGCCTTCCTCCCTCTCTGTTCATATGAGCCTTTAGGAGATGCAGCCAACCAGGATTTGTTCCCAGCAGGCCCTGCTCACCCCCTTTTACCCTCCTCATAGTTGCTGTCAGCCCCTTGGCATTACTGCTGCTCCTGTGAGACAGACAGAGCGCTGCAGGCTGCTCACTAGCAGTGGCCAGTGCCACACATTGGGAGAAGGAGTCCTTTGCCAACAGGTTTTGTGACAAAATTGTAGCCTGAGTGAAGAACACTGCTTTGGTTTTAGTTTGCTCCCTGGTCACAGGCAACACAAACCACCCTCTCCTTACATAAACACACTCTAACAAAACTTATATAGACACATAATTAAAAAAATTATTATTTAAACACTTAGCTACAGTTTAAAGCCAAATGCCAAAATGACTTCTGACAGTGCTGAGCACTCAAGACAACTGTCACCTATTGGGTAACATTTTCTTTCCCAATTAGTGAAAGGTCATTTTATTGCTATAAAAAATGGATTTTGATTTAGAGATCTGTTAAGGGCCTACAGAAATGCATAATAGAAGTATTGTACTGATCTTCCAAAAAAAATATTCCAGCTAAGTAAGCGCTTGAAGGAAAATAGTGTATCTATTTATATATCATAATTAGGATGGGTAGGAGAAAATGGTTTTCATACACATTTCATAAGCCATAAGGAACTGCATTGTGCAATTCTCCCCCTCCTGCTATAACCCCCCCAGCTTTCGGCTCTAATGAGCCCAGGAAACTAATTTATTTATCTTCCCTTATGACTCGACATTTACAATGGCATTTGTTTATATTTGGCATATTACACATAGCCTAGTAGTTTCAGGACATTGCACAAATGTCTTCTGATAACAGTGTTAGTTTAATATGATAAATAGAACTCCTATAAACTAAGTAAAATTTTCTGAGGTGAGTGTGGCTGGATTTTCTCTATCATGCAACCTCTGCTGATGCCAATGCCTGCCTCTCCTTGAAGGCAGAGCAGACAGCCAAGATTAAAAAAAATAAAATCAGTTTTATAGAACAGTTAAGGAAGCTGATTGCTGGGCACAGACAGCTCTCCCAGTTGACTGTCATCAGTGCCACTACGACAGCAGCCTACAACAGCCACCGAATTGGGCATTGGCTGAGCTCACAAATCACTCACACACACTCTTGGCTCCCTACCCACCAGGCACTTTTGTCATTTGGCAGCAGACTTGTAATTTTCAGTGCAAAAGACACAAGGACACAACCACACCAGGGGTGGATGGAGGCATTCCTCACCCCCTTGCTCCCACAGGAACCACCTGTGGCATGCCAAGTCCCCTGTGACACCTGGGGAACCTCTGCCCTTGTTCAGAGGAAGCCAAAACACCCAGAGAGCTCACAGACTCCTCCCAGTGTGAGCAGGAGTGTCCTGTTAGAGCCTCTCTTCTGAGAAATTTTGGGTTCTGCTGACCTGGAAATGAAGCCTTAAGAAATCAGAATGCCTGCAATTCCTCCCCTTTGAGCCTGGATCTGCTCTCTAGAATCCCCTGAGAGAAAACAGGGGACCGGAGAGATAACAGTGGACTAAAGGCCACAGGATTTATTGATGTGCTGATTTTGAGAGACTAAAGCAAAGAGCTTTGGTAATTGAGCCTTTGTAAATTCAGCCTGCATCTCCAGGTGGACAGTCCTGGCTTCAGTGACATGCACAGTGACGTGCCTGGGTGACACAGTTGCTCACCTACTAATTGTTGTAAAGCAGAAGGAGTACGTGCAATTACATCTTTACAAAGGATGTGGCAACAATTTGCCAATATCCATTTTCAAATCTCATATTTAACTTAGCTAGTATAATAGGAGAAAACCTGGAAACCTCAATTCACTGGGAAGAGACTTGAAGCCTGGCAATGCATGGAGCATCCCAAAGGAAAGGTGGACCTGCAGTGAGTGGGACAGCAGAGCCTTCTTCCCCAGGGGAATTAGGGTACACAGGCTGCGGGTCCTGAATCTGCCAGGATGGTTTCACTTGCTGCCCCATCACCTGCCTCTGCTTCGTGCATCTTGGGTCAAAAACCAGTGCTGGGAACAAATGGACGTGAGCCAACATCCCTGAGCATCAGGAGGGATATTTTGGGAATGGGCTAGAGGCCAGTGACCTTGAGTGTGACACCAGCAAAATCATGTTTTGCTGTGCTGTAGATTGAAAATCGTGAGAGTAATTTCTGTCTTCCTGCATGACTTAAAAGAGGAAGTGGCCAAACCACCCACACTGGTATTCTTGAAACACAAAATAGCTCTTCTGTAGCCACAATAATAAAGATGGAAGTTAATGTTGGGGGATTTCAAGAATTACTCATCAGTGCAGGAACCACAGATTTCCCCCTTAGCAAAGATGCAAATCCACACTGACAGGAAGGGAGGTAAATCCCACGTGGTGGGAAACCAGAGGAAATGTAATGGAGCAGAGACACACATCAGGCCATTCAGGTGATGTTACTAAAGGAATGTTAATTGTGTTTTTCAAAGCAATACAAAGTTTTTAATGTTACTATGAAGTGAATGTTTGTACCTGCTGGACACAATCTTTCCTTTCTACCAGGGCTTTCTCTTTTAGAAGTCATGTTTTAAAAAACCCTTTTGAACTGACAGCTTGGAGACTTCCTTATAGAGCCATTTTTTTTTCCCTGGGTGTTGTCCACAGGTTTTCAGTTTCGTCTTTCACCTCTCCATAAGTCTTCTGACATCTCCCAACACTACCCAGTAGCCCCCTTGGACCATGTTCTCCCAATCTTCTCACCCTTCATCCAGCAGATGGGACACAAAAAGGCACATTATGTACCAGCACCCAGAAAAACCACCATTTGAGGTTGAGGAATTCATTGCTATTTATCCAAGTAGTTTTCATCCAAATAAGACAGAGCATTTGAGCTGTAATAACTCTCCTAATGGACTAATAAAAGAGGAAAACTTATCACTTAGCAGAAAAACTGAGCTCTCAAAAGTACTCATTAATGTTGGAACTGCTGTGAAGGGGAAAGATTAGCTGTGAAAGGGAGGAGGTTATAACAAGCTCCTAGGTAGAACAATATTGGTCCTGGAGTCTTCAAGAGATTTTTAGCCCTATCCCAAAGGCTGGAGGCCAACCCCCAAGTCCCACTGGCAAGAGCAGTGCAGCCCGAGAGTTCAACCAAGCCCACAGTTTAGAGAAAATAATAGGATAAAGTTAACAGTGTTATGTCCTGGTTAACAGAGGGCTGTTTCTGCTCTTTGGGTTCATTGCAGTCCCTTCTACTCTACCCCAAAGCTATAAGAAGTGGTGACAGCCACCTGAGCTGTGGGGCAGGGACTGCTATCTTCATGCTCCTGCACAGCAGACCCCTTGTCTCTGGCAAGGTCCCAAATTCACTCATTGTGACACAGCCCCTCCACAATCTGCATGTGGGCTATGCAGACCCAAAAGGGTTGGTTGAACCTACCCACTCCTCCTGTGGGGAGTGACAGAGGTATTTCCAATTCCCCAAAAGAAGCATTCAGCACAGCAGGACCCTGGCAGCCACCTGCTTGTGACAACCTTGTGCAGGCACTCCTGGACCACATCAGCCTTGAGGCTGGTATGTGTGATGGGAATGTCACCTGCAGAGGTCACACTTCATTCAGGGGTGTCATTGCTGTCCTACCTGGGCACGGGGGATTTGCAGAAACCGTCTCTGAGCAGCCTGGTGTCCATCCCTCAGGATGCTCAGGAGTCATAGAATCCCAGAATATCCTGAACTGGAAGGGACCCATCAGGATTATCAAGTCCAATTCCCTGCTCCTCACAGGACTACCTGAAACTAAACCATTTGACTAAGAGTATCATCCAGGTGCTTCTTGAACTCTTGGCAGGCTTGGTGTTGTGACCACTTCCCTGGGGAGCCTGTTCCAGTGACCAACCACCCTCTGGGTGAAGAATCTTCTCCTGACGTCCAACCTGAACATTCCCTGAAGCAGATGAGTAAAGGGCACCCTATTCCACCTCTGAGGGATCACAGGTCTGGGGTAACTAAAGAGAGGCAAGTAGGACCCACAGACCACTCCTGTGATCTCGTAGGGCAAAAAGACCCATAAGAGTTACTGAAAAAAGGGGAAAAACCTTTGCACACACTGGGTGAGCTAGACTTGCTCCTGGAGGAACCTTGGCATCTTGCAGAGATATGACAGGTAAGATCTCCAGGTTAGTCCTGGACAAAACACACCGTGAGTAGTAATCCAGATAGCCTTTGTAGTGTATCAGTAAGAGAAACAAACACAGGAGGCTGCAGAAGTAGAGAGCGAAGTGAGAGAGCAGCCTTCAGGTACCTGCCATGCCTCTGGCTGTGCTCAAAAATCTTCTGTTGGTCTTTGTTTAACTGCCCAGCTCAGCATCCCTTTTTAGATCCATTAAAAATATCACCAAGACTAAAGTATTACTGTGGAATGCATGAACTGCCCAAGCTCCCATTTCTGTTTGATTTGATTTCTCTACGAAGTCTCTCTCAAAGAGCTCAGATTGCATTTACTTGGGGAACATTTTGTCAGATCAGCACGTACAGCATGAAATCAATAGCAGCTTTTGAAGAAAGAGCAGATTCATCCGTCAACCAGAACAACCTCTTCAGCCAACTTCTTTTGGGCGGAAACCACATTCAAGAAAAGGAAAAGTTCTACCTTTCTTCCATCTACCTCAAAACCTCACCCTCCATGTTCCCTGTGGACGAGGAGTAAAACCCCACCTCTCCGTGTAACACCATCTCTGTATAAAACCCTTTTTCTGTACAAAATAACACTGTATCTATCCAGGTATAATTTCTAGTGTCATTTTCCACTGTCTCATAAAAACAACTCTATACTGCAAGCTTCAGCTTATTACTCAAAATGATACTAATTGCCCGTTTTCATGCATTTCAATATAGCTTGACTTGAAAAGCAAATTTCTGCTTTCAGTAGTACACAAGTGATGCTTCCACATTAATATGCAAATTATCATGAAGAGAATCAATGCACAGCAGACTTCTGCAATCTGTTTACCTTTCTATACACAGAAAAAATTCTTCACAGAGGTGCCTTCCAGAGAGAAATGGAGGCAATAAAACCTATAGGTTTTTGGGGGTGAGAGGTGTGATGAATATATAGATCAAAGGCTCCCACATCACACATGCACACAGTGCCTCCACACAGATGCTACTACCATAGAAACTATTTTTCTTACAGACACTCTTCATCCAGCCTTTTGGCCAGTTTCAACCCTTTGAAGAACAGGTTTCTGGAAATTCAATATTTTTTCTCCACAGAAAGTGGACAAATCAGGGTATTTTTTTTTGGCAACTCAAACTGTGAAGTCCAGGACTTGAGAGCTGCTTGTGCTGATGTGTGAAACCCCCTTCTTCTTCCCATGCTCTGCCACAGTGTGAGCTCAAATGGGTTTTGGTCATCATACCTTCTGTTAACCTTCTCTGCAAGGAAAACATCAGAAAATTCAGGCCATGCAAGTTCATAATGTTGTAGGAGCTTTAACATATTATGACAGAAATACAAACAATGTGCAGAGGACTTCTCTGTCTTCTCCAGGTCTGTGAGCCATCAAAAACCTGTGTTTTAGTTGTGCAATTCCCACCTAATGTATAAAATAGTTCAATAATGACAAATCATCAGTCCAGAAATTCTGAATTCTCTGCATTCTGAAACTTTTGGTATACAAACATATGCAGGGTGTGCCTGAAAGAACAGGGTGGGCATCAGCCCCTCAGAGGCTGATGTGACTGGTCTCAGGAGCAGGTGACAAGCTATCTGGTTGTTTTTTTAAGGTGTTTCACCTGCATGTCATCAGGGCAACCTGTGAGGTCTGGTGCAAGAGGTGTTCTTCCTCTCTAGGACAGGCTGAGGAGTCACCCCAGGGCCAGGGGCAATGTCACCTCTCCTGGCAGCAGAACTGTTTGTCAGACAGTTGTTGCATGAGGGAAGTTCCTGCCTAGATATGTAAGGATGGGAAACAACCAGTGCTGCAACCAAGTGGCTCTCCATCCCTGGATAAGGAGGGAACAGGAAGAGTTCCCAGGAGGGAGGTGATACATGTCTGCATGTCCTGGGACAATGACAGAGGAGGACAGCTGATCTGTGGAAGGGAAGGGTGACCTAGCATCAGCACCAGGAAAGGGAGCCAGAGCTGGTCTGTGAGCAAAGCTCTTTAAATACTAGCTCTGTCAGAGGCTTCTCATGGGCACAAGCCAGAGAGCAGGAGCAGGAAGAGGCAGGAGGCCTTGCTGATGGAGAATTCATGCAGGTGGTGACATCTGCTCGTCTTTCCTGCCTTCATTTACATCCCTCATGAGTACGTGCCAGGGTGTTCTCAGGAGGAACAACAGATGGTGCACACCTGGCTGTGCCTTTGCTCCTCCTTTCACCTGGCTTGGGTGACTGCAGCATGAGGTGACCGGGTAGCAGTGGGCTATCACCAACAGACCATGGCATTCGTCTCCAAAGACACAATGAAACCACAGTCAGGGGCGGAATCACAGTAACACAGCGGCCCAGCTCGCCCAAATACTCCTAGCCAAGGGCATGACATGTGAGGTCAGCAAAGGCATCTCCTGGGGGCCTGGGGGGTGGGTCACAGCATGAGTTGTGGGCAAGTGTCTGGACACAGGCAGAGCCACAGGAGAGACATTAGAAGAGTGAGTGAAATCCAGAGAGACAGTCTTCAAGGTCAGATGATGACCAGCCTAGGACCTGTGGCTCTATATTCTGCAGTGACGCAATTAGCTACAAGCAAATATTCATTTTCCCTTGAACCATAGGCAGGGCAATGGCTGCCAAAGCTAACATGAGCACCATTAGTGACAGATGAGACATTGTCAATGTTCAGACCATCTGACTCCCCTGTGCTTTTGTGTTTCTGTTTCAGTTCTTTAATGCATTTTCATTTCTCTTGGAAAAAAAACAAGTGGAGAAGAGGTTATTTCCCTCCCCCTACGTAGTACCAAAGCATACCAAGAAGAATTCACACCCTGACACAGAAGTTTCCTTTTCCAGAAAGGATTTCTTTGTCAACCTGCAAAGCTTCAGTGCTCTCAGTCGCAGCTGTGTTGCACACAGAAGTCAGTCTGAGGCCAGAACGCTTTTGAGGGTAAAGATTCAGGCAGCAGTGTGTGCAGAGCCCAAATTTTGCTAAGCATCAGGATTAACATGGAGGAAGGCATGACCTATCCTGCCCTGTGCTGGTCCTCTGCCACAGGAACCACAGCCCTGCAGATACACCTGCCAGTCTGTAAGTGACCAGTCCCACAAACAGCATTTGGCCTAAACTTAGCCCCGCCTTCAGCCACAGCATCCAGAAAACAGAGGCCCTTCTTGAGTTGCTTGCCCAAAGCTTTTTCCTAGCACTGATTTTACCTGCCATCTGCCCAGATCAAAGCATTTTCTTTAAGTCAGAGGAGTGTGTTGCTCACCATATGTCTGCTTTCCCATCTTATCTGTCCTTCATTCAGTTGAACTAGTGTAATGCCATTAATGAAGATCATCAAGCATCCTTTTCACCTCTTATAGCCAGACCAAACTGTCTGAATGCTGCACATTATGAAGATCAGTTGGGGGGGCAGGAAGGAGATGACCACAGAACAAGAGCCATGGGACAGAAAAGTCCCTGATTTACACCAAGTCAGAAATATGCAGAGCTATGAATGCTGGGGTCTCAAGGCACTGCTTCTCTGAAGAAGCTGAACATCCCTCACACCAGCAGCTGGATAATTGCTGTCCTCAGCCTCCCTCCAGCCTCCGTGGCATTGTGGGTGCTGTGTTTACCCTGCACAGAAGCAAGACAGATGGCAATTTCATCAGCCCAGGAATTTACATGCCCTCTCAGTCCTCGGTCTCACATTTCCTCTGCTGTCTCACTTTCCTTTCCTGTCCAACAGGCGCCTTAGCCTGTATCTCTTTGGGGAAGAGGCTATCGTGTGTGAGGCTGGCTTGGTCCCCAGCCAAACCCACTTTCCAAACACTTTCCAAGTGGAGCTGTCAAATGTCTCCATCAGAGCAGTACACACAGATATCATCGTGCTCTGATCCAGTTGACACAGACGCAATTGTGTGTCCACTAGGTCAGCACACATCAAGCAAAAAAAAAATGAGGATATCAGGCATTATTTTTACTGGCTTTCCTCCACACAGTTGAATTGTGTTTGCTTCACTTTGGGTTTGTTTGCTTTAATTTGTCCCTCATTACAGGAAAGCATTGGCAAGAGAACTTAGAGCAATCTCAAGTCTCATTAATAATGGCTGGGACAAATAAAATGCAAACAGCCTGTATAGCTCAGTCAAAAACCTGCAAGTTTAGTTCATGTAATACAGTCCATATTGCTACACTTATATTTGCTCTTAGCTACACAAGAGATTTTGTGGTTTTTTTTTTTTGTTTTTTTTTTTTTTTTCCAGAGATTTAAGCATATAGATAATCTGGACAGGACTGGCTTCAACATCCTTTGCTACAGTTTGCTGCCTGCTTCATACCTCCAGTGCAAAGCACTTGCCTGCTACTACTGCAATATGCTTCAGCTGGCAATGTAAGCGGAATCAAGTCAAGCCAAAAAATTCTTCAAGAAGTGGACAACACTTTTTTTTCAGACCAAATACACAGCAATAGCCCTGCAGAAATCACACTGTGCCCTGACTGACTCAAATTACACTTATGTTTCACTGGGAGAAGAGGTATTTGCCCTCATTTCTCCTTGGAACAAACATCTATCTAGATGCTCCCTTGTGTCCAGGATGACAGCTCAGTGATGAGTATTTATTCTCTCTATGCACTGGGGGAAAGAGCTGTGCTGCATTTTACAGACCGGATGATTTTACATCAAACAGATGTGACCAGCCCTGGGACACATGTTGTGGTCTTGCAGCAGAATACAGATTTGAGCCCAGACCCAAAGGTCCCTGTGCATTCTTTGGCCATCAGACCATCAGATTTTCAATCAGGCTGAAGCAGTGAGTTTGGAAACGGAGAAAAGTCTCCCCCCCTCCCCCTTCTGACATCTACTGTGCAATACTTAGGGCACTGCAATGCAAAAGGCACCAGCAAGGAGATGCAAGCTGGCTCAGGAAGTCCCTGTGTTGCACACTGCTGGGGGCTGGACAAGGCAGAGAGCATCCCTGCAGCCATGCCTGGGTCTCACATTCCTTCCATGGCCACCATGAATGGTTGGGGTGCGTTTGCTTTTTACTTTAACTTTTGAAAAACTGATGTGGTAGGGATAGCAGTGGGCATGAGGAATGGACACCTCATGAATAGTATAAACCAATTTAATCACACTTCATGGATGGTTTCAGCTGGAACATAACCATTCCAGGACTCCCATCAGATGATGTTGTTACCATATATTGCCACCATCCCTGTTCGTATCCTGTCCTCCCAGCACCTCTATCATCATCTGTGGCCAGATGCATGATGGAATCTGTGTGCGAAATTAAGAGTCCACCTGAAAGAGCAGTTCCTGCTCTGGCATGATCAGCCTCACCTCACTGCCCTTGCAGGAGGACATACATTTCCTTCTGTACCTGCTGTCCCACTCCCCCCTGTGGCATACCTGGGGCCACTCTTCCCCCTTAAGAAGTCATATCCAAGGAATAACAAAAATGATGAACACAGGAATCAGAGATGTAAAAAGGTCTTGCAATGTCTCGTTAGCAGAGCGAGTCCACAGCTCTGCCACAACAGCTCACTTCCCCTGCACTTGCTCTGTGTCACTGATTTCTCAGTGGGCAACTCCAGGTTTTCCTCCTTGTTGCACAGTCCGATTTCATTCTTCCACTTCTTTATCTGAAAGTTTCTGATCTCGAATGAAGTCAGTGAACTCTTACCACAGGATTTAACAGCAAATTTTCCATTCTCCCTGACCATGTCTGTTCATGTCGAGCTGGGATGGCTGAGGTATCCCCTGTGCTGCCAGACACAAGCTTGATCTACATCTCAATCGACACAGGTTAATTGGCCACACGGGCCAGGAAATACACACCAGCTGTCTGTGCCTCTGTGCTGGGAAAGGACCAGGGTGTGGAAGGCCATTAGGTCATGAAACACTGTCTTTTTCCTCAGAAGGTTAGCTCCAGGAAGTCAATGTTTTGGGACAGAATTTTCTTCCCAGAGCTCTTTGGTGTATTCCAGAAAGGGGTTGGTCCTGCTGAGGCTGGGTATCACAGCCCTACAGGTTTTATTTTATTTGCAAATTAGCTTTTGCAGACTGCAACAAGCAAGTTTTTAACTACCCTTCAGAAAGGAAGGGATAGAGAAAGTTCATCATATTCTTAGCCAAGGACAGCACACCAGCAAGCCAGGCTGGGCCATATGTGGAGGAAATAACCCAAACTCCACCCCATATCTCAGTGCAGCTGCCCACCTCCACACATGCCCAGGCCCCATTGTCCCACGTAAAGAAACTACAGCTTTGAGGCAATTTTGTTTCTAGGGGCTCATGGAAATCTGACAATTTAAATCCCTGTCCTGTATCCAAAGTTGTCTATATCTTGCTCTGGAGGGTCTCCCTGGAACACAGGGATTTTGCAGTGCTGTAAGCCAACAGCAGACATTTTTTACCCTTAAGTAACCCCAGAAAAAAATCTGAGTAATTTCCTCAGTTGAGGGGGAAAGTTTCCGTGTCTCCCTTCCACAGACACTCTTACTGTCTGCCACAGTATAGCCCTCATATATTGACTTTCCAATTTTAAAAAAAACATCTACAGGATCTGCAGCTGGGACCCCTCTCTGTGCTTCATCTTTAGCTTCAAATCCTGTTTGCTTGAAACTGAGTGAATAACCTTCAGGGTTATTAGAAGGAAGGAGGAATGTCATTGTCATGGATGCCATGGATTCTCCCAGACCACATCTGGGGCATCCCCAGTGTAAGGCAGCAGCCTCACCAGCAAGTCTCCATTTGCCTCTCCATGGTTCTCATGAAACAAAATACAAAACACTGGAAAAACAAGGAGGGACCCCTGGGCCTAAGACGAAAAGTTCAAATGTAATGTGTGGATGGAGAAAGAGCCATGATATGCTTCGAGAAACACATGTCAAAGCCTTAGGAAATCTGGCAGATCTGTTTCTTTTTGCAGCAGATTCAAGTGGGAAGGACATAAAACTGTTGGGTGAGGCTTGGAGAAACACAAAGCAGCTGTATCCCCTTTGCACTGTGGCCCCATGCCCAGAAAGTGCCCTTCACCGAGGCAGGGACAAGCAAGCTCCCTCCAGCTCAGGGTCTTCAGGGTGTCAGGCATGCACCCTACAGCAAGGGTAGCCCTGGGATGTCTTCAAATAACCTGGCAGACACCCACAGCTTCTGGGCCCCTCCCATCAGGTGTCACCAGCACCTGGCAGGCACTTTCTCACCTGTCTCATGGTGATGCACCAGGGAAGAGCCAGCCCAGCTTTGGACCTTGCCAGCCCACAGGTGTTCTGGGAGGGGGTGAGCAGGAGAGCACAGGGGAGAGGCTGTAGCCTACTGAGGTTTCCAAATGACATTTGGTAAGCTCTTGCCATGGGCTTGGAGAGAAACTGGGAAGAAATAGGATTAATGAGAAGTTCTCACAGGGACAAGTAACAGAGCAAAGATGGGAAATAAGGAGCAACTTTCATACTGTAGGGTTGTCCTCCCATGCAGGGCTGGGATGGGATCTCTGCAGAAACCTGGGTAAGGTGAACAGGCAGGTGACAGCTGTTGCAAGTGACACCAAATGACTCATGGCAGTAAAGGTGACCTTATGGTGCTGAACAAGCAGGTGTTCAAATGGCAGAAGAGATTTATGCAAAGGGCTGCAAAATTCTTGTTTTACATACAAAACAGGGGAGCCAAATGAGACCCTGGGCAGATGGCTCTGTAGAAATGTTACCTAATGCAAGGAAAAGAGAAGAAATCTCAAATTAAATGTGAGGAGCTAATAAGAGGGGAAAAAAAGTGAACAAATCAGGAAGAGAAAATCATGCCATGATAAAAACTCTTGGCAGCCCCAGCTCAAGAACAGTGCACAGTTTGGGTCCCTCCACCTTAAAGAAGTGCAAGCAGAGGAGGAGAAGGTCCAGAGCAGAGACATGGCAGAGCTTCTGGAGGAGCAGGGTAGGACTCTTCAGGCTGGAAATGGGTCAAGTGGGGATGAGAGTTTGCAGAATAGTGGAGGACTAAAGACGGTGGAAAGAGGAAAACCATCTCTTCCCACACAGGAGGTATCAGAGGAAGGCAGTAGGTGTACAACCCAAAAAAAGAAAACTGAAGCTTTTTTTGCACAGCGTCTAATTAGGCTGCAGCAGCTCCTGCTGTAGGATTCTGTGGTTACTAAAAGCTCAGCTGTAAACAGAATACAGACAGTCTGGGAGGGAGAGGGGGCAAAAGAAACAAAATAACATCAAGGACTTTTAAAACACACACTGCTCTGGTTCAGGCAATGTGTAAACAGCAAAGTTTGGGGTCTGGAAGAGTACAAGGGAGTGGACTGTGCCTCTCCAACCACTCCTGCTTTCCTTGGGCATCTATCCTTTTGACTGTTGTGGAAAGGACACTGGGCTGGAGAGGTGTTTGGCTTGACCCATGCAGTTATCCTGCACCCACTCCCAGACACCCCAAAATGTTTGAGGCTTGTGGATAGGGTCATTTGGCTCCATACTATATGAATTTTGTGTTTATTTGAATAATTTTGGTGTAGTTCCCAGAGATTCAGGAGAAGCAGTCAGTTCTGCTATGAAAGGTCACACTCAGACTCTGCCAAACCTCAGTTGCACTCATTTTCAATTCCAAAAGCAGTGTGGGAAGTCAGATTGGTAAATCAGCCTTCTCATATTTCTTCCCAAAAAATATCTTCTGTTCTCTTTCTTCTTGTCACCCAGCAGAAAAACAAAACAAAGCTGATACTATGTTAAATATAGAAAATGTCTTTACAAGAGAGCATTTATAAGTTCTATAAATTGCATTTTTAAATTCCAGTCAACTTTACCTCATAAAAAACTCCCTAATCTTTTAAGTCTGGAGTTCTCATTTTATGGGAGCCTGGAGCTCTACCTCACATCCTTATGTGCAGCTGGGACATGTGTTTATGCTTCAGTCATGTCAACAAGAACAAACATCCCAAGCAAGCATCACTTCTTGGTTCAATGACTTGAGAAAACAGGGCCTTGTGGGAAATTCCACCCTTGTCACACTCTCTTGGAAGGCCTTGCTTCCCAGGAAGCAATGCAGAAATGTAGGCCCTTGATGCCAACAGGCTGCAGGCTGGAAAGGACCATCCAGTGACCCAGGGAAATTCCCACTCTTCTACTCTGCTCTCATCTGGTCCCTGGCAGAGACTTTTACTTTCTCATCTGGTCCCTGGCAGGGACTTTTAATTTCCCATCTGGCCCCATCCTGGCATGGTATGTGGTGACAAAAAATATTCCTGCCTTTGAGGAGATGCAAACCCCTCTAGTCAACTCTTAGTCATATTTTCCATCTCTTTGTTTGCCCTTTCTCCTCGTACAATAGGTCAATGTTACAAAATTACAGATGGATAGGAGTGTTCTTTACCCCAACCCTTCGCTCCATCAACCTCCCTGTTGCACCATGGTTGGGAACAAACTTTCCAGACAAAGTCCACAGAGCTTTCACCTCCTGCTTATTTTCAGGCAGGTGAGAAGTGATGCTCCATTACACATAAGCACTCAGACAAACTCCAAGTCAATTTGGCATGGCAACAGGGCTCACAGGATGACACCACTGCTAGAAGGGAGCTCTGGAGGCCTCCAGTTCACCTTCCCATCTAGAGCAGGACCACTGCCAATACTAGATCAGGTCATCCTATGGTTTGGCCTAGAGAATTCTTGAAAAACCTCCAAGTGGAGAGTCCACCACCCCTTTGGGTTGCATCATCTCCTAAGGAAGAAGTTTTTCCTTGATGTTGAACCTGAACTTTCTAAACTACAACTTGTGCCTATTTTCCATTGGTCTCTCCCTTGCTGATAATGAGAAGAGTTTGACTCTGTTACCATCGTAACCACCCTATCAAACTGTCCTTTATCTTCTCTTTGTCAGGTTAAGCAAGCCCAGCTTCTCCAACCTCTGTTCACTGGCCACACGATCTAGACCCATCCTCTGGGTCCTCTACTGACCACACATCCATTACTGGGGCAAGTCTCTCCTGCCTGGAGGATTTCAGTGGAGATCCTTCTGGACAACAACTGTGTATTTCCAAAACTGGTGGCTGTTAGAGAACAGTCTGCTGGCCCTGTCTCCAAGCCCCCTGACATCAGCTCCCAGCACAGTCCTGGCAGAGATGCTGGAGGTGTCAGCACAGGCTGGAGGGCAGCCTTTGCTCTCAGTGTCAGAGAGTCAGCACCCCGGTGGTGCCCCAGGAGAACCTGGCCAGCACAGGAATTGTCCCCAGCCCCAACTTATGGCCAGGAGAGAGGTACCCAGCTGCATCCTAGCTGAGGTGAAAGGGGAATTTCATCAGTACTGAAATCATAGGAGCCCAGCATTGCGCAAAATATTCGAGGCTAACATAAACATCTCTGCTTTTATGAAAACAGAAATCAGATAGTGTCTAAATGAACCTAGAGTGCTGTTCCTTTGGGGCAGCACTGTCATTTCTCCATGGATGGAGGAGCTGTTCTTTTCAAAGCAGCTGGGATCTGGATTTTCCAACCAAATGAGTAATGCCACGCTGTGCCTTTGTTGGTAGCTACAGCCCTGCTTTGACTCAGTCCTTAAAGCAAGCTGAAATATGAGATTGTGTCATGTCTGGCAGCCTAGACAGTTTCCCAAGCCTTGAAGGGACACGTGATTTACCAGAATCACTTCTTTTCCTGCATCCTTATACCCAGGCCAGCCCTTAAATAAAGCCCTGGCATATTCCTGGTATATAGGAGAGGGAAAGCCCCAAACACACGTCTTAACCCCAGGAATTCCGCAGCTCAGTCTCTGCTGAAGAACAGGACACACACAAGCCAGACACCAGCTTGGGCTTGCCTGCAGGACCTTGCAGTGAGACAGGACAGACAAACCTCCTGCACTTTCCCCCAGCTGGGACATGCCTGACAAAGCATGGCAGGGCATGTAGCAGCAGCACTGCAGCTTTAAAATGGAAACTGAGGCACAGCGCTGATGTGTGACAGCTCTTCCCAGGGTCATGTTCCTTAGTCTCCTCAGGCACCCTGCAGACTTTTCAGCACAACACTCAGCTGCAGAAGTGATTTATCTGGAGTTCACCCACTCAGGGTGGTTCCCATTCCCAAAACAACCCTGTGCTGGGCAGAGGTCGGCAGCATCAAAGGTACCCATGTGTGTGAGGCAGCCTGGCTGCCCTCAGACTCTGGGCTATCCACCTCCTCAAATCTCTTATATCCCCTAGAATACTATTTTGGAGAGACCATATTTTCCTTCCAGGGTCCAGGATCTGCTCTGCTGTCATCCCCTTAACTCCTTCCAGAGATGTTCAACCTAGCTGTACCTGTGGGCTGCCCTGCTTCAACTCCAAGGATGTCTCTTGTGATCTTGAGCCTCCACAGATGCCTTGGGAAGTGCTCCTCACCCCTGCACTGGATATGCATGGTGCAGTACTGCTTTCCTGATCCCCTTCTTCATGGGTGGGAGAAAGGATCCAGCTCTGGGCAGAGGAAGATAAGACCAGGTATAGGAAGACCAGAGAAATGCTGATTCTAGGGACAGGAGGAACTGGAAAAATGAATTCAGTGGGGCAGGCGGCAGCAGATACGGATACAACAGGAAAGGTGCCGGGGCAGGACAGTCTAAGGGGAAAGAGGAATTTAGAGGAGGAGGCAGCTCCTCAGGACATAATATTAAAAGCATGAAGAAACCTCCCAGTGCAGGAGAAGAATGCGCTGCATGATGGCTATTCAGCTGAATCATAAATTACTTTATCCCTTGAAGTTCAAGAAGGAATTACAGAAAGAAAACAAGCTATTCGAATTTCAGGAGATGAATGTAAAACTGTGGCACAGGCATCTGGGGGAGAAACTAGAAAGCTGAAGCAGAGATGCCGGGACCGAGGGATGAGAAACACCAGGGGAACACAACTGTAAGTGCTTGGAGGCACATCTGCTCCAGCAGCAGCCTTGGCTCAAGTAGCCTCTGTCATCCCCATCGCCACTTTCCCAGCCCCCAAGAGCTGCACCAGCACTGGAGGGGGGCACACATGCTGAGAGGGCTGCTTGTGCTGGTGATGCTGCCAAAAAGTAAATTAAATAAGATAATGCTAACAAACTGTGCATCCAACTGCAGCCTAAATAAACCAGAGACTTCCAGAGGTGGATTTCATCCACCCAACATGTCCCAGCATGCTTGGAAAATTGATTGAAGCCATCCTACAGCCACCCACCACAATGGCCAAGAGGGAGGTGGCTCCCTGGGCAAGAGCAAGCAGTGTTGATCTTAAAAGAGAGGGAGGAATAAGACTTGGGCTTATTTGGCTTATATTGGTAGAATTAAAGAGTTTTAAGCATGAGAATGATACCATGTCAATAAACCAAGACTGTTTTAATCATTTTTTTTTTCTCCATAAATCTATTTGTTTTTCCTCCATGGCAGGAGTTTCTCCTCCCTGAAAGCAGAGCAGCTGCGGATCACAGAATCATGGAATGGGTAAGGTTGGAAGGGACCACAGGAGGTCACCTAGTCCGACCTCCCTGCTCAGGCAGTGTTGCCAGGAGCATATTACTCAGGATTGTGTGCAGGTGGTTTTTGAAAATCTCCTGGAAAGGAGAATCTACAAACTCTCTGGGCAGCCTATTCCAGTGCTTAGTCACCCTCACAGTAAAGACTTTCTTGCTCGTGTTCAAGTGGGGTGATTGGGACTGTTGACTTTTAATAAGACTTTTAACACTATGCCAAGTACCTTTCATGTAAATAAGTGAGGTAAGGATGGCTACTGGCCATGGCTTGGCACAGGTCTGGGGAGCACTGCACCTCTCTCTGGGCATACAAACCTCGAGCTGAGGATCTGCTCTTGCAAGGCTTCTAGGATGCTGACACAAAACTGGGTAGAGATCCATGACCAGAGCAAAACTGCGAGGGGTGTTGAGTACAAGTCCAAAGGAATCTGGTCTGAGCTGGCTTCACTAATGATTTGGATGCTGAAAAGCAAAGAATGCTTAGGAGAGATTCAGGGACTGCAAACCTGGTGGCCAGAGACAGGGGACAGGAAAGAACTGTACAAACACAGGGAGTAAATTGCTCATGCAGTAATGACTCTGCAAAAATTCAAACACTCTGGAGTATCAACAGGTCATGAAGAGGTTGTGTTAGCACATTGCAATGAAAAAGGGAGCCTCTAGCTGGGACTTGCAAAAAGGGGTAACACTAGGACAACACAGAAAAAAACTCCTCTGCTCAAACCCAGCTACTGTGCAATGCCCAATCTTGGCATTCCAGAGTCCCAAAGACAAGGAGAATGACTGACAGACTAGAAACGTAATGTCTGAGTAAGCATTGAAGGAACCAAGACAGTTTAATTTAGGAAAGAAAGTAGGGCTAAACAAGATGATGGCCCTCAAAGAGGTAAAAATTGCTTCTATAAAAGAAATGCAGTAGTGGGAAGGGAAGGCAAGGGAAGGCAAGACATAGCACAAAGGCAAAGCAATCTTCAGGGAAATTCAGCTCCACACTGGCTTTGATGCCAAGCCCTGGTCTCAAGACTAGGCAGTTCTTTCCTGATCAACCTCAGGAAACTGCTCACTCAATTCTTCCTCATATGTTGTGAATGCACAAGGTTTGCTGATAGCAACATTCCTCCAGGGCTCTGTTTTTTAAATAGGCAATAGGGGAGGCGATGCCAGAGCTCTGCTTCTCAATCCCCAGTCTGCCTCGCAGGACATGGGCACTTGGCTCCTACAGTCACTGTCACCTCTCCTCCCTCCCTGTGACAAATGTTGGATACGCAGAGGTATTTCCCACTGTGCCCACAGTAGTCCCAGTCCATGCAGCTATCAGGCAGTCTTGGGAAAACATTTCAGGCGTGACTATTTTTGATTATGATCTTGTAGACTGAGCTCCACCTGCCTAGACTTGTTTGGTTTCAGCAGGAGCCAAGAAGTAGCATCTGACATGAAGGCCATAAAGCTGCAGGAAGCTCCCCATTACATCCCCACCTGCCTGGGACAACCACTATAAAGAAATCGCCATAGATTTGGGCTTCAACTTAGTACACCCTGTTTCTCATGGCATTTCTCCCCTTGCAGTGCAGACTCCTGCTAAAGGACTCCCTCCAAGACTGCAGCATCAGCAGCATCTGCTGTGCACTGGGCACAGGGCTGAGCCAGGACCAAGGGGCAGCCAGGATAGCTGCAGCTCCAGGATGAGCAAACACTGTTGTGGCTGAGCATTTTGGCTGCAGGCCTTTCCCCAGGGCAGGGAAGGAACAGGCTCCAGCTAGGAGCCTCCAGTGAGATTTGGCCAGCAGGTAGAACAGGCATGGGGACAGCCCTGGGGCAGCACTTTTGCCAGGCTGAGGTCCCAGGGAGGAAAGATGAGTGAGCTGGTAGAAATTTTACTGGAGACCTAAGTGTCAGCATGACAGGAGAAGGAAGCACATCCACATGGCCCCTCTGCCATGGCACAGAGCTGCTCCCGGTGCTCAGCCCTGCCCTGTATTACCCAGCCTGGAGGGAGCAGGATGATCCTGCCAGGGAGGGGCTGTGCAGCCCCCAGGGCTGGGGGACCAGGGAGCCACCCCAGGGCCCAGCTGGTGTTAGAGCAGGACTAAGGATGTATCTGTCTGGCAGTGTCCGAAGAGGAGGCGGATTTGCCTCTGCAAGTGAGTCCAGCTCCTCTGTCCTGAGTTTTTAGGCTGAAAGTCGGCGGGACTGGGCTTAAGAACACCAGATACCAGTTGCCAACGGGCGAGAGTCGTCACTGGTCCTGAGCCTGTGTTTGGGAGTAGACACCCTCCACATCTTAACCCCGGGTGACGGGCATCCCCCGGGAGCACAGCCCTGACCCCTCGTCTCGCCCTCCCGGGGAGACCCGCCCGCTCCCCGCCGCCCCACGCGTGGGCTCGGGTGTTTACCCCCATCTAGTGGTGGACCCCGGCTCCACACGGGCTCTCTGCAGCGAGGAGAAGGTATCCCGGGGGTCCTCAGCTTGGCTCGGGCTGAGGCACTCAGACCCCTCGCTGTTGAGGAGACGAGGTGACACAGGCAGGGCTGGGGCTGGGGACTGCTCTGAGAGCGACCTCTCTGCCAGGGGACCTGCTGTTGCAGTGCCAAGGGGTCACACCAGACCCTGTTGACAGCTGGAATTAGTGACAGAGGAGGGGAGACGGCAGCACCTCTACCCAGGGTCGCACTTTGGCAGTGGAAGTCTCCATCTTTGCGATTCCCTTTGTGCTGCTGCTCCAAAGGAGACCCGGCAGAGCCCATCACCTGTGTATCCCAACAAGCAGCCCAAGACCACGTCCCAAGCACCTGTACCACCTGCCACAGACGGTTCATCCTGAAAGGGCCATGAACCATGGCTATAATAAGGCCCCTGAGGCCATCACCTCATGGGTTTGGGCTGAGTCAGCCCTTCATCACCAGTGCACACTCAGGGGTACACACAGCCAGGGAGGCCAGGAGATGTCCAGCTGCCCGAGCAGCTGAGGTATCTCTGAGGGCAGGCAAGCCACAATACAGAGTGGAGGAATGGGTACTTTCCTGTCCCCTTCTCTGCACAGGACCAAGCTGCAGACAAGTGCTGCACTTGTGGCTGTGTCCTGCCTGTTGCAGTGAGTGCTTCAGCTTGCTGCCCACGTACCACCACTACCACAGCGGCACCGGGGCAGGCAGCAGCCCCCAGGTATCCAGCTCCACACCAGCTTCTGAGTGTCTGGACTAAACAGCCCTGCCTAGAGCTGCAGAGGGGACACCTGTGAGAAGCTCAGACCTGAGAGGATGAGGGTTCCCTTGGTGGCCACAGCCCAGTGCTGCACAGTGGCTGCCATCCACATCAGGACACTCCTGGTACATTGTCACCTATGGAGCAAGAGCAAAGCCACAGACATGTGTCAGGATTGCAAAATGCTGCCCTGTGCAGTGCCAAAGCTTTCTCCACACTGATCTCTATGTGGGTGCTTCACACCAGGCAGAGCACAGCCCTCAGCCTATGCACAGAAATGTTCTCCCCCTTCTCCCACAGAGCTTTTAATTAACAGCTCGTGCTTAGCATCTATCCCAGCTCCTTTCTGAGCTGCAACACCTCAGCATGGGCTCATCCTTCCCATTCTCAGACCCTCCTCTCTCTCCAAAGTTTGGTTCATGCCAAATGAGACCCCAGCAGACATGAACAAAGTAGGCCACAGACCATGTGGCAGCATCAGGAGCTGCAGCAAGTGGCTGGGAATGGAGATCTGGATCTTTCTCAGCAGTGGGCAGTATGGAAGTGAATAAAATTACATCATTCATCATAGTACAAGCCCATTTTGTTAGGCACAAAAGATCAGCATGGAGAACTTTAGAGGGTAGAATACAGTGAAGGAAAAAAATCTGATACTCATTTGTGAACCAAGAGTTGCTTTTTATTTTTTCCAAAACCCTGCAAGGATGTATGATATAACAAACTACTCCAGACAGCCTGCTCTTGCAAATACTTTGTCCCAGCCTTGAAACAAGGGATTTTCCCAGCAGCTGCTTTAAACCCAGTCCATTTATTTTAGTTGCTGGCAGACTGGCATCCCTTTCAGAGCAGCCCATTGGGACAATATGCAATGGCCTTGCTCAGGCTGTGTGAGACAAGGACAGGCAGGCACAGGCAGCACCACAGCCCACAGAGTGGGCAATGGGACAGCTCAGGGAGGGCAGCTGGGACCTGGCTGAAAACCAGGATAGTGGTAGGAGACAGAGAGTCAGCAGATGTGGAGCTCAGAGGGACGTAATAGCACCAGAGCTCCCGAGAAGAGGAGAGGCAAACCCACGTAGAACGATTTATTTTGGCTGTTAATTTTCTGTCACACAGGTGGAGCTGACCCCAACAGCCAGTGCAATGAAGGTGGTGGGGAGGCACCCAGGGGTGAGGGCAGAAACCTGTCTTCTGATGCCCATGTGGCCTTAGGTTAGATTCAACCAACTAAAACCTTATCCTAAAGCCCTTTACTCCCCCCAGCAGGAATTCTGGATGCTGTGGAGCGGGAAGAAATCAGGTCCTTGGGTCCTGGCTCTTCAGTACTGCTTTCTAACCTCTCCTCTGTGCTCACAAGCTCCAGCTGTTTCTATAAATCATAGGGCACATCCCAACAATTCTGTTCATCACTGCCTTTTGCCATCTTCCCATAAAACTGCTGGTTGTTTGGCTGGAATAAACATCTACCTGCTCTGTGCATCCTACTTACACCAGAATTTCCAACTTTTTGTTGTCCTGCAAATCTCACACCCTGGTAAGGGGCATCTCACAGCCCACAAAACTGATAGGCCACGCAGGCATACTACCCTGTAATACCCCATAATAATAACACAAATAAGAAATATAAAAGAGCCATGGCCCTTTCCACGTCCCGGTGCCACTAGATGGCACCAGTTGTGCACCCTTCCCAGTCCAGGTGTCCCCAGGGCCACTGAGGGAAACTGGGGGATCCAGCCCAGCCCATGCTGCAGAGCCAGAGCCAGCAGCACACGCGGATGCCTCCTCCTCCTCCTCCTTTCCACATGGACCACGGGGTGCTGGGGTAAAGGAAGACATTTAAGACTTAAAATCAAACCCTCACTGTTGTGTTGCGGGGAATTACCTGTGATGGCTTTTGTCATGCTGCCTATCCCATACATATCCTTCCCCACCCATGAATTGGGCATCACTCCCAGCTGGGTGCTGGAGAGGAAACTCTCAAAGGTGGGTGAAAGTTATTCTGATCAATATTGGGATCAATGGTTGAGCTTCCAGCATTGACAGGCTCCTCTTGGGAGGAGGGAGGAAAGGGAATAAAACACAATTTTCTATATAATTTTGCAGTCAGCAAGTGGCTTGCCTTCCCTGAGGTCTCACAGTTTTAGGGATTGATTCGCCTCATGCACATTTGATATCCAACAGAGCTCAGCATGTCCCAGAGTATTTATTACCTGTGTTTTTCATCATCAAGCCCTCCATTCTCTGTCACATCCTTGGCAAAGGCACTAAGTAAACCAGGAAAGCGCAGGTGGCACCTCAGCAAATGTCAGGTCTTTCCTCAGACCTTGCAGCATAATTAAGGAGAATCTGTTTTCTACTCTCTTCAGCATCGAGCACTGAAGGTGACCCTCGGAGACAGGAGCTCAAATGACAGGAGTGGCTGGCAAGGCTCTGCTGCACTTCAAAGCAGCCAAACACTGGCCCCAAGCAGTGTGGGGGACATGGGTGACAAATCACTGCTCACCACACAACTAGCCCAGTGCAGAGCCAGAGAGGTGATAGATGGAGCATAGCTCCCAAAAAAGCCAGAGCATTAAACCACCAAGAGCAGCGTGTAAGTCCTTGATGCCCACATCACCAAGGCTGGCACATCTGGATGATCGGTGAGCATAGCAGTGGCATGACCCTTGGGCCAAGGGGATCCCAGTGAAACCTTGGGTGCCAAAGGAATGGAAGGAGAACTTTATGCAGGGAGTCTCTGAGTGCTGAGCTCTGAGCGATCCTGTCCTGCTCGCAGAGGTGGAGTCACTGGATGCAGGGCCAAGTGGGAGATGTGCAGCACAGCTCCATGGTGGCCCCGGCAGGCTGATGGCAACAGCAGGGCTGCCCCTGCCCACATCCCAAGGCCACAAGGTAATCCTGCAGAAGGACCCTGAGTGTGACCCTGCTTCCCAGCCCTCTGCAGAGAGCGGCACAAATCCCACACAAGCACTTTAACCCCAGCCTGGGGTGAAGGCTAGAAAGTAGGAGGCTGGATCACTTAGGAAGATCAGGTCACACAGCAGAGTGGGTTAAAATCCCCCCAAAGAAGGAAAATCCCTCATCCTCCTTCCCCATAGTCTTTCCTCCCCTCCCTGATCACCTCAGACAGTCCTAGGGAGTGACCCCATGTCCCCTTGCCACAGCTTCCTCTCCTGGGGATCCACTAGGAAACTCCCCACACACCATCTGCTCCCCTCAGGTGACTTGCAGATGGCAGAGGACATCCTTCCCACACCATCTGCCTCCATGCCAGGCCACCTCTCCCCATCACTGTCCATGCCCCATCCCAGCCAACATCTCTGAGCCCTCTGGCTCTGGAAAACTTCACATATGCTACCAGCACTAAGCCTCATGGAAAAACTCAGGTCTTTATTTGGTGTCTCCATGACTGGATGCTACACAGAATGCACAGAAACTTGCTGCTACGAAGCCTCATTGAAAAGAGTGTTTCTCCACACACAGCAGTGGCGAGCCCAGCGTCCCTCACAGCTCCCAGCTGCTGCTTCCAAGTGGAATATACCCTCGTCTGCCTGTGGATGTCAAATGGCAGAGACATACATAGACATTGACATGAACGTGGTCAGAACCATCCACATGCTCTGGCATTATTTTTAGCCTGACGGTGACTGAAATGCCAGAGAGGTTTTTATTTTTTTTCTCTGGAAGGCTTGTTGCTTGAAATTGCCATTGGCAGAGGCTGACCCTGACCCTGCTGTCACAATAGGGTCTGTCATCCAGGTCTGTCAGCCCTTCCCACCCTTGAAAAAATGTGCAATTTGTCAGGAGGGGAGGATGACTGGCCCAGTGTTCCTGGCAGGGCTGGCACCCTTTGGAGGACAGGTGCCCACCGAGCCCCACAGCCCAGCTGTGCCCACCTGTCCAGGCTGCAGCTTCCTCAGCTCCCCCAGCCTTCCCACATCCCAGGAAAGGTTTCACTGAAGCCACAATGCACAGCTATGCAATGTGAGGGACACCAGGGCTGGCCTTTGGAGCAGCCATACAGTCAGGAAGGGCAGGCGGGCCATGGGACACTCTCGCTGCCCTTTAGTGACGTGAGGGATGGAGTGTAACGATGCCAAGGTCTCATGGGGCCCTGAAAGCACACAGAGGACTCCCTGGAGACGGAGCAGCCTGTTCCTTCCTGCTCCTCTGCCACTCTCCCCACGCTCAGCACTGCACCAGGTGCAAAGCTAGTGACAATTACAAACCTGCCTGGCTCCTGAAGAGCTCACAGGACCCCATCTGCACCCAGGGCTCCGCGCAGAGAAGCTGCCCCTGAGCTGGGACATCTGTGCCCCTGGGATGGTGGCACAGCACTGCAGAAAGTGGCAGAACTCAGTAGGTCTGCACTTTTCCAGGGTCCCAGGGCATGACACATCTGCTGCCTCACACATTGACAGGTTATGCACAGATTTTCCCCTTTACTTGTTAGGGAAGCCGATTCAAGGGAGAATGGCAGTTCAGAAAAACACTGGCACACACGAGTTAGAGTTTTTTCCTTGTTTACGCTGTCAGAGAGGAGCAGTAATGGCCTATTTTCACACAATAGCAAAAGAGGGCCTTGAACCACATCCAGCTTGGAGGTTGTGACCAGTCCATAGATAACTGGGAAGAAAAGTCAGTGTTTTCCTGTCGGAACTGCCTATTTACATCTGAAAACTAGCAGAGACCTTGCCTGGAGGCTTGGACAAACAGCTCCTTTCACTGCTTGCTTCCCATGAGGCTTTTCCCTCCCTCTCCAAGAGGAAATTTCCAGTAACTGAGGTATAAAAATGAATGCAAGACTGTGCTCCAGAGCCAGCTATAAAACACATGCGGGAAGCACTCCCGGTCCCACAGCCCCCCATGGCAGGCTGCCCCCAAAGCAGGTCACAGGCTTTGTGGGAGAGTAAAGAGGCAGCTCTGTCTGCACCCCCTCCTGGTGCGGGTCAGTCTTTGGGGGGTGGATCAAGGTGCCCAGACCAGCAGGTACCCCCAGCACAATGGGCTAGGCAGGATTCCCTCAGAGGGTCCTGGGTCCCTCAGGACATTGCAATGCTAGGACAACACGTGGTGCAGCAGTCTGTGGTTTCACATGAGATTGCAGGAAACAAGGGATGGAAGCAGAGAAATTTGGTGAGGATGAACCTTCCTCCTTCACACATGCCACCATGCCACATCCTGGGAACAACCACTACGACTCAGCTAAGTGGCAATCTCCAGAAAATTTTGGAGGAATGTCTTTCTGCCTTATCCCATCCA
This sequence comes from Platyrinchus mystaceus, assembly GCA_035041135.1. Lineage (NCBI taxonomy): Eukaryota > Metazoa > Chordata > Aves > Passeriformes > Tyrannidae > Platyrinchus > Platyrinchus mystaceus. The sequence goes on from JAWWLV010000179.1 coordinate 54,183,019, forward strand.
TCTTCCTCCTGGACTTCCATAGAAGATTTGGATTTGAGCCATGTGGTTTTCCTGCAAAAATGCAGGAATTGTGTCTTCTATAGCTGACAGGCTTCTCCATGCATCCAGTTGCATAGGTCCCTGATGCTTTCAAGGAGCTGTGATTGCAGTTGCTGGAGCAAGGCCTCGATTCTCACAGCAGGTCTGAGGGAAGGCAAGAAAAAAGCTGGGTAGTAAAATACCACTTGTCAGAACATGGGCGAGAGTTGAACAGTTGAAACATCCCTCCTATACACAGACTCTTGCATGAAGATGTATCAACATTTACCTGCTGAAATTCTCCAGCTCCTGGGCTACACAGTCCATGGGTCCATAATCATGGGCAGCATTCCTGCTGCCTGTCCTATCCAGACACACCTTCTCACTCCTCTTCTGGAAGGACGTTTCATGCTAACACGAAACAACCAAACCCAGCACTTTTTCCAAGTCCTCCCACTTCCATATACAGAAGGGATGAATGTGTTTCTGGTGAGGAGAAAGCAGTTGATTCCTGAAGTACCTACAGGTCACACCCCAGAGCACGGCAGCAAAATCTCAGGGTTGCAATGGAAGGAGGAAGGTGGCATATCCCATAATTTCACCATTTCTGGTACCCCTGAGCTCAGGTGAGGTGACCAACCTGTGCTACACATGTGCTTCCACTGTAGTGCAGACTCAGCCTGGCCTGCTGGGATTTGGGAGCCTATTTGCCCAGGGCATTTCAGCAAATAGGAGATTAGGTGACTTACATTGTTTTTAAAATATGTTCCTGGATATCTTTACTAAAGCAAAGGTGACACCATGGGTAATTTCTTTAAAGGAGGGTATAAAAATGGGTGGCTGATAGCCAGTTCATTGTATCAGAATCAGTTTTCATTAAGAAGGGGAAGCTTGTGTGCTTATTAATTGTTTCTCTAATTGCTTTCTCTCCCTGCTACCAGGACAGCCTGCTGTCTGCCTGTGCCTGGAGGCCCCAGGTCAGAGCCCTACATAACTCATCCCTGATCTGCTATCATGGGTAACTATAAATAAATGGTGACACCTGAGAGCGCAGGAGGTGGAAAGGGACCGTGCTTCTCAACCTGAGGTACTCAAACTAGTCAACTTATCCAATAGAATGTTACTGGTGACAATCTGTAAATATTAAAGTGAGAGGGACTGTTTCTGATAGCCAAGGGACCTGACCTGGCCAAGATAAAATTCTCTGTCTCTGAGCTGGAGCTGGATAAATTTGGACTAAAAAGAAGTTGCTGATTATTTAAAGTGAAGAAAATATCTGCATGTTCTCCACCAAGAAGTATTTTAAAACCATGAGGAACTGCTCAGCTTCAAGACCTGCTGCAACTTACCCAAAAAAAAAAAAAATGCCCAGTTTGTGACTACAAAGGAGTCCCTTGGGAGACTGAAAGGCAATTGCAGGTGCTCCAAACGAGCATTGGCAATTCACGCCAGGGGATTTAACACCTCACAGTGACAGTCATCCCTCTGATTTAACTCTCCTCCCTTCTGCCACCAGCTGCTGCTGCCAGCATGGAGGGGGCACACTTCCCTCTGGTTTTCACAGCATGGCACAGTCACTTACACAGGGCCAAGTCTGGTTCAACTAATGCAGCTGTCATGGAGGGGGCAGGGGTGGGGCTCCCATATCCCTCCCTCTGGCACCAGGGAAGCAGGAGGACCACTGAGAAGAAGATCCCTTGGTGTGCCTTACCAGGAGGCATCAGCACTTGCCTGGGAGACCCTGTCTGTGCAGAGGGTAAGAGCTGGGAGGGAGAGGATGCTATGCAGAGACCTTGCTGCAGAAACATACAGACAGGCGTGAAAGATGGGGAGGAAGAGTCCTGTCTTCTCCTCTGTTCCCTTCTGTAACCTGAATCACACGTCTAAGCA